>CAUYMX010120154.1:0-40146 GCA_963573855.1 Lepilemur septentrionalis
ATTGGCCAACTAAAGAAAATATATGTAAAAAATTAGCCGGGCATGGTGGCGCATGCCTGTGGTCCCAGCTACTCGGGAGGCTGAGGCAGGAGGATCACTTGAGCCCAGGAGTTTGAGGTTGCTGTGAGCTAGGCTGATGCCACGGCACTCTAGCCCGGGCAACACAGTGAGACTCTGTCTCAAAAAAAAAAAAATTAGCTGGACACGGTGGCTCACGCCTGTAATCCCAGCACTCTGGGAGGCCGAGGCGGGAGGATCGCTCAAAGTCAGGAGTTCAAGGTCAGCCTGAGCAAGAGTGAGACCCCATCTCTACTAAAAATAGAAAGAAATTAATTGGCCAAGTTAAGATATATATAGAAAAAAAATTAGCCGGGCATGGTGGCGCGTGCCTGTCAAGTCCCAGCTACTCGGGAGGCTGAGGCAGAAGGATTGCTTGAGCCCAGGAGTTTGAGGTTGCTGTGAGCGAGGCTGACGCCACGGCACTCTGAGATTATGTCTCAAAAAAAAACTACTGTACATAAAAAATGCAAATGGAATTTAAAAGAAAAAGAAGAAAATCTACCCCAGAGATGAGTGATTGCACTGGGGACATGAGATTGTAAGTAGTTTTTACTTTTTCCAGAAATCCAGACTTCTCTCTCATCTGGATCAGAGAAAATGGCACCGTGCAGTCACCATCTTACAAAATCACGAACGTAGAGAAAACACAAGCCATGGGCACGAGTCGGCCTCCTGAGACACGGAAGAGCGGGGCAGGCCGGGTGCGGCATCTCTACGGCCCCGGGACGGCTTTACCTGAAGGAAGAGCGTGGCCGAGTATCGGATCATCCTCTGCAGCTGCAAGGTGTTGGGATGCGGTGGAGGGTCCCGGTTCAAGCCCAGGGTCAGGATCTTCTTACTGAATCGGAAAAACACACATCGATGTCACAAGCATGGCCCACGACGGAGACGAGGCTCAAAAGTCTCTGGCGTTCCCATGGTGGCATGCCAGGAAATTGGGTGGACATGGGTATCTGATTCTACTCAGCTCTCCTAGAAGGCAAAGCCTATTTCTTTCTCTTTTTATTGAGACAGAGTCTCACTCTGTCACCCGGGCTAGAGTGCCGTGGCATCAGCCTCGCTCACAGCAACCTCAGACTCCTGGGCTCCAGCAATCCTCCTGCCTCGGCCTCCGGAGTAGCTGGGACTACAGGCATGCGCCACCATGCTCGGCTAATTTTTTTCCTATATGTTTTTAGTTGTCCACTTAATTTCTTTCTATTTTTAGTAGAGACGGGGGTCTCACTCTTGCTCAGGCTGGCCTCAAACTCCTGACCTCGAGCGATCCTCCCGCCTCGGCCTCCCTCCCGAGTAGCTGGGACTACAGTCATGTGCCACCACGCCTGGCTAATTTTTTCTATATGTATTTTTAGTTGGCCAATTAATTTCTTTCTGTTTTTAGTAGAGACGGGGTCTCGCTCTTGCTCAGGCTGGTCTCAAACTCCTGACCTCGAGTGATCCTCCTGCCTCGGCCTCCCAGAGTGCTGGGATGACAGGCGTGAGCCACCACGTCCACCCTATCTTAAAATTCTTAATAATTTTTTTTTTAATTCTTAATAATTTTTGAAGAGGGGGGTGTGCGTTTTCATTTTGCACCAGGCCCCACAAACTGTGTAGCTGATCCTGTTTGTCTGGATGGACGGAGATTCCTCATCTCAGTTCTTCCCTGAGACACTATACTTTCTGTACCTCACAGGGCTGTGTAAACCCAACAGCAAGTCCGCAGTTCAAAAGCAGCTGTGGTTTTCTCCTGATTAGTTTGGGTTAAAAAAAAAAAACAGACACACATAAAAAAAAAAAACCCACAAAAAAAAAACCAAAAGAAGCTGTGGACTTGAGAACTGAGCACAGACATGAAAAAAGAACCTGGGTTTGTGGCTGGGCGCGGTGGCTCATGTCTATCATCCCAGCACTCAGGGAGGCCGAGGCGGGAGGATCGCTCGAGGTCAGGAGTTCGAGACCAGCCTGAGCAAGAACGAGACCCCGTCTCTACTAAAAACAGAAAGAAATTAGCTGGACAACTGAAAGCAAATAGAAAATATTAGCCGGGCATTGTGGCGCATGCCTGTAGTCCCAGCTACTCAGGAGGCTGAGGCAGGAGGATCGCCTGAACCCAGGAGTCTGAGGTTGCTGTGACCGAGGCTGACACCACGGCACTCTAGCCCGGGCGACAGAGCGAGACTCTGTCTCAAAAAAAAGAGAGTCACAGTTGGCCCCTTCCTCGGCCTCGTCACAGTCACCAGGACTCCGTGCTCACGGCCACCAGCATCTCCGAGCAGCACCTTCTAAACTCTGAACAGAAGAGGTGCCACGTCACAGCCCTTACCTCAAAGCGTCTATGAGCTCGTAGACTCTGTGCACCTCCACCCGGAGGTCGTTGGCGTGTTCCAGGCTGTAGGTCGTCTCCCCGGCGCTAGGGAGGAATCACAGGGACACTTGACCTGAGTGTGGTCCCACTGAAGGAGCACATGGTACACAGCAGAGTGCAAAAGCTTTCGGGCCTCACAAAGGCAAACGCAAGTCATCCTCTCGGAGTCCAAGGCGTTCAGACTCTCAGATGTGACGCGGTGTCTATGCCTTGGAATTAACTCATCCCCTGGACGCCGGGTTCCACGTGGGGATGCCACAGGGACGGACCCGTGACTAGGACACTGAGGACCAGGCCTTACACTCTTCACTCAATGATCATGCTTTTCCATTTTTATGGCCTCAAAACTAGCTTACAGGCTAAGAGAAACATTTCAAGAAGGTCTCTTAGGCTGGACGTGGTGGCTCACGCCTGTCATCCGGCACTCTGGGAGGCCGAGGCGGGAGGATCGCTCAGGGTCAGGAGTTCGAGACCAGCCTGAGCAAGAGCGAAACCCCATCTCTACTACAAAAAATAGTAAGAAATTAATGGCAAATTAAAAATATATAGGAAAAATCAGTGGGCATGGTGGTGCATGCCTGTAGTCCCAGCTACTCGGGAGGCTGAGGCAGGAGGATCCCTTGAGCCCAGGAGTCTGAGGTTGCTGTGAGCGAGGCTGACACCACAGCACCGTAGCCGAGGCGACAGAGCGAGACTCTGTCTCAAAAAATAAATAAATAAATAAATAAATAAATAAATAAAAAGAAAGAAAAGCCGGGATCACCGGAACGTGGCCGCGTGTTTTTACCAGCTCACGTGACGGTAACGCTCACCCCACTGAAATACTGACAGGAAGACTCTCTGCACTGGTCACAGAAGGAAAGCATGGCTGGGAGTTAAGAACTGTCATTTTTGCCTAGTGGATAATTGACCGAAAATATCAGAAGTCGCCACCCGATTAGAAAGAACAGAGAAGGATAGCTTACTTTAAAGACACTGCCATCCTGATGTATTCTGGAGCCTTCTGGTCAACTTTCTCCATGCAGATTCGTAATTTCTGACAACAGAAAAGAGGAGGTCAGTGATGCTCTCAAGATACAGAAAAGCCTAACCCATAAACTCGGCCCTAGCAACAGAGATGTATTCAAAGTGTTCATTTCTCTAAAAACATTTTTTTTTATTGTTGTTATCAATTTTCCTGATTTATAGACCTTCCTTCCAAGCAGAAAATCTCGCAGGAAGGGAAGAAAGTGAGGATGGAGGCCGGGCGAGGAGGCTCACGCCTGTCATCCCGGCTCTCTGGGAGGTCAAGGCGGGAGGATCACTCGAGGTCAGGGGTTCGACCAGCCTGAGCAAGAGCAAGACCCCGTGTCTACTAAAAATAGAAAGAAACTAGTTGGCCAACTAAAAATATATATAGAAAAAAAATTAGGAAGTCCTGGTGGTGCATGCCTGTAGTCCCAGCTACTTGGGAGGCTAAGGCAGGAGGATCACTTGAGGTTAGGAGTTTGAGACTAGCCTGAGCAACAAAGCGAGACACCCTGTCTCCAAAAGAAAAGTAAAGGGCCGGGCACCCTGGCTCACGCCTGTCATCCTAGCACTCTGGGAGGCTGAGGCAGGAGGATCATTTGAGCTCAGGAGTTCGAGACCAGCCTGAACAAGAGCGAGACCCCGTCTCTACTAAAAAAATAGAAAGAAATTAGCTGAACAACTAAAAATATATATTAAAAAAATTAGCTGGGCATGGTGGCGCATGTCTGCAGTCCCAGCTACTCAGGAGGCTGAGGCATGAGGATCACTTGAGCCCAGGAGCGTGAGGTTGCTGTGAGCTAGGCTGACGCCACGGCACTCTAGGCTGGGCGACAGAGCGAGACGCTGTCTCAAAAAAAAAAAAAAGAAGAAAAGAAGAGAAAAGACAAAAAGAAAAAGTAGGCCAAAACCACAGAGGCTAGTTACAAAAATGAGACACTGAGTCACGAACCCCTCACAGAGGATGGACAAGAGCTCTATCTGCCGATCAGCACAGGGTTTTACTGACGCCAGTTCTTGCAGCTCGAGTATGTACACGGTGATTCCAGAAACAACTGCCCTCCTGATCTGCGGAACTGGTGACGGTCACCACTCAGCGGTCAGCAGACAAAGACACAGCCTCCCTTCCTTCCTTCAGAGGTCGGCAGGAACTGCTCCCTCTGCCTGGCCTGATGGCCTCCCCTTGTCTGCGACGGCCTCGCCGCCCAGCGCCACCTGACTGGTCCTCCTCAGCACCCGGCTCTCACCCGGCCCTTGGGAAGCGGAGCCAGTCTGACACCCAGATGCTCTTTTTATTTATTTATTTATTTATTTTTGAGACAGAGTCTCACTCAGTCGCCCGAGCTACAGTGCGGTGGCATCACCCTCGCTCACAGCAACCTCCAATTCTTGGGCTCAAGCGATCCTCCTGCCTCAGCCTCCCGAGTAGCTGGGACTATAGGCACGCGCTACCACACCTGGCTGATTTTTTATAAATACATTTTTAGCTGTCCAGGTAATTTATTTCTATTTTTTAAGTTGAGACGGGGGTCTCGCTCTTGCTCAGGCTGGTCTCGAACTCCTGACCTCGAGCGATCAATCCTCCCGCCTCGGCCTGCCATAGTGCCGGGATGACAGGCGTGAGCCCCCGTGTACGGCCTATCGTTACTATTTTTATTGTTTATTATTATTTTTTTTATTGAGACAGAGTCTCGCTCTGTTGCCCAGGCTAGAGTACCGTGGCGTCAGCCTCGCTTACAGCAGCCTCAAACTCCTGGGCTCAAGCGATCCTCCTGCCTCAGCCTCCCGAGTAGCTGGGAGTACAGGCATGCGCCACCAAACCCAGCTAACTTATTCTATGTATTTTTTAGCTATCTGGCTAATTTCTTCCTATTTTTTTTAGTAGAGACGGGGTCTCACTCTTGCTCAGGCTGGTCTCAAACTCCTGACCTCGAGTGATCTTCCCACCTCAGCCTCCCAAGTAGCTGGGATATAGGCATGTGACACCATGCCCAGCTAATCTTTTCTCTATATTTTTAGTTGACCAAATAATTTCTATTTTTAGTAGATACGGGGTCTCGCTCCTGCTCAGGCTGATCTTGAACTCCTGACCTCAAGCGATCCTCCTGCCTCAGCCTCCCGAGTAGCTGGGAGTACAGGCATGCGCCACCACGCCTGGCTGACTTTTTCTATATATTTTTAGTTGGCCAATTAATTTCTTTCTATTTTTTTAGTAGAGACAGGGTCTCGCTCTTGCTGAGGCTGGTCTCAAACTCCTGACCTCGAGCGATCCTCCCGCCTCGGCCTCCCAGAGTGCTGGGATGACAGGTGTCCGCCCCCGCGCCCGGCCCACACCCAGATGATCTTGGTGCTACACTATCTCCTCCCAAAGTGCATCTCTCCTAAGGCTGTCCTGCGAACACTGTTGGTAACCAGAGATGAGGCATCTCAATCGACGTAGGAGGCAGTAAACTCGCAAATCCTGAAAACCTGCAAAGTGTCAGTAACGTGGGCAACAGTATAGACCGGAGCACGAAAAATGACCACAGGGTTCGGGTTGGAATTTAAACTGGTGAGTCTTTATTGCTGGCCAGGGCGCACTCTCTGGCCCTGTTGAAACCAGGTTCAGGGTACAGCCTCGATCATTACTGATACATAGGTTGTGTAGCTCTTAGCACGAGGGAATAGGTGACTAAAAGCTGATATTCTGAAGCATAGATTCCTGAAGCATAAAAGCTTCAAGAAATCCTGAAGATTTCCATAATCTCAGTAAACTGGTCAATCCTGAAAACTTGAATAACAATCTCAGTAAACTGGTCAATCCTGAAAACTTGAATAATAATCTCAGTAAACTGGTCAATCCTGAAAACTTGAATAATAATCTCAGTAAACTGGTCGATCCTGAAAACTTGAATAATAATCTCAGTAAACTGGTCGATCCCGAAAACTTGAATATTAATCTCAGTAAACTGGTCAATCCCGAAAACCTGCATAATAATCTCAGTAAACTAACTGGTCAGTCCTGAAAACTTGAATAATAATCTCAGTAAACTGGTCAGTCCTGAAAACTTGAATATTAATCTCAGTAAACTGATCAATCCTGAAAACCTGCATAATAATCTCAGTAAACTGGTCAATCCTGAAAACTTGAATAACAATCTCAGTAAACTGGGCAATCCTGAAAACTTGAATAATAATCTCAGTGAACTGGGCAAGGCTGAGGCCTATTATAGTTTTCAGACAACGAAGCCAGCCTGAAAACTTGCATAATTTCAGCAAACCAGGAAAGCCGGAAAACTTTCTCCAACTCAGTAAGTCTGAAACTGCTGGCTGAGATTGCCAGGACTCCTCGGACCCACTGTGTACCACCCTCTGGGGCTCCCGCGCTCCCTGGGGAACCCATCCTTGCCCCTGGGCCTCCCCGAGCCTCGCCCCGCCGGCCTTCCAGTGCACCAGGCCGGGTATGGAAGCTAGTCTGTGTCGACAGAACCCGGGTGAGGCTGGGAATTCGCATCAGGGCCTGTCGGCGGGAGCTACGAGGGATTCGAAGCAGCCACCTCCCCGAGCATTCCCCGGAGGCCGGCGAAGGCCCGACCTGCCCCCGGCCCCGCAACCCACCTCGTAGAGCCTCGCAACGTCAGGCGTGTGCTCCCGCTCGTCCAGCTGCTGCTGCCGCCGGAGCACCGTGTCCTTGCAGTGCGTGCAGGACCGGACGCCGTCCTCGACCCTGTCATCCAGCACGGAGCTCACAGAGCCCACGCTGCTCACGCTGCCACGGCGGGAGCCCTGCACGCTGCCCGGGGACTGGCTAGGGCTGGTGTGGGCACTCAGGGAGTCCCTGCTGGCGCTGGTGAGCCGGTCTGCGGAGCACAGCGAGGACAGGCCACGGTGACTGCCGCGGCCTCCAGTCAAGACCTCACGGCCCACGACCGGGGAGGTGGGTTGATTCGGGGAGTGGTAAGATCAATCATGCTCCGCCTGTGGGCAACAAGTACCTGTCCCTGGCCGGGCACAGAGGCTCACGCCTGTCATCCCGGCACTCTGGGAAGAGGCCGAGGAGGGAGGATCGCTCAAGGTCAGGAGTTCGAGACCAGCCTGAGCAAGAGTGAGACCCCGTCTCTACTAAAAATAGGAAGAAATTAATCGGCCAACTAAAAAAATTATATAGAAAAAATTAGCCAGGGGTGGTGGCGCATGCCTGTAGTCCCAGCTACTCGGGAGGAAGGCTGAGGCAGGAGGATAGCTTCAGCCCAGGAGTCGGAGGTTGCTGTGAGTGAGGCTGACGCCACGGGACTCCAGCCCAGGTGACAGAGCGAGACTCTATCTCAAAAAAAAAAAACAAGGGAATGACTGAAGATTCTCACGGGCCATTACTTTGACAAAGAGGTCGCGTGGTCCCGGGGTGACCAGCAAACGAGCCGGGCCCCAAAGGAGACCAGGGCGCCAGGCCGAGCCCCGGGTCACCTACTTGCCAGGGGCAGGCTGATGAGCTCCATGCACTTCTTGCACATGATCGACCCGCAGAGCCGGCAGTGGTGGCGGCGGTTCCGGATGCCGAACTTGCTCCCGCAGTCGGGACAGAAGGGGACGTCCTGGTCGTTGACCCAAGGCACCATGGACTTCTCTATGGCTTTGGGAAGAAGAAACCAACCAAAGGAAAAAAAAAAAACAAGCAGGCCATTTGAAAAACGGAATTTTGGTCCGGGACAAAAAAAAGAAAGACTAGAATGAAGGCCGGGCGCGGTGGCTCACACCTGTCATCCCAACATTCTGGGAGGCTGAGGTGGGAGGATCGCTAGAGGTCGGGAGTTCGAGACCAGCCTGAGCAAGAGCGAGACCCCATCTCTAATAAAAAAATAGAAGTTAGCCAAACAACTAAAAATAAAAAAAAATTAGCCAGGCATGGTGGTACATGCCTGTCATCCCAGCGACTCGGGAGGCTGAGGCAGGAGGATTGCTAGAGGTCAGGAGCTTGAGAGCAGCTTGGGCAATATAGCAAGACCCCATCTCTAGTGTAAATAAAAAGAAATTAGGTGGACAACTAAAAGTAAATACAAAAAATTAAACAGGCGTGGTGGCACATGCCTGTAGTCCCAGCACTCTGGGAGGCCAAGCCAGGAGGATCGCTCGAGGTCAGGAGTTCAAGACCAGCCTGAGCAGGAGCAAGATCCCATCTCTACCAAAAAAATGGAGAAAAATTAATTGGCCAACTAAAAATACATGGGAAAAAAAAAAATTAGCCAGGCATGCTGGCGCATGCCTGTAGTCCCAGCTTCTTGGGAGGCTGAGGCGGGAGGATCGCTTGAGGTTGGGAGTTTGAGACCAGCCTGAGCAAGAGCGAGACCCCATCTCTACTAAAAATAGAAAGAAATTAATTGGCCAACTAAAAATATATAGGAAAAAAAAAAGTTAGCCGGGCGTGGTGGTGCATGCCTGTAGTCCCAGCTACTCGGGAGGCTGAGGCAGGAAGGAGGATCGCTTGAGCCCAGGAGTCTGAGGATGCTATGAGCGAGGCTGACGCCACGGCACTCTAGCCCGGGCGACAGAGCGAGACTGTCTCAAAAAAATAAGTAAAGACCAGAATGAAGGGAAAGCCAGGCTCGAAAGTTACCTCGGATCTTCGAAGACTCGGTGTTTGCTCTGTCGAAGGCCGTGAGCTGAGTGGGAGAAAGAACAAAGCCACATGGAACCGATCAGGTGACGTTCGCCTGCGATGCCCGTTTTCTGCTCTTCACGCGGCGAGCAGGAATTAGACCTCAACCTGGGGTTGCCGGCATGGCCCGTGACACACACAGTGCCCGGCTTATACGTGACGAGTGTCTCCAGGGTGCACCATGAGACCTGGTCGTCCCTCCTCTTTGAGTTAGTCATTAAATGCCATCAAACACCCCACGCCCCCCTGGGTCCCCGTGCCTGGGACGCCAACCAAAAAAAAAAAAAACAGGACAGAACCTGAAGGCAGAAAGGCTTTCGGGCAGCCGGGCGGGAACCACAGGTGGGAAAAAGGGGGAAGCTGGGCCCGTGGCGAGTCTGTCCGTCACCCTGGGCCATTGTCCTCAAAAGGTCGCCCGAGCGGGGAACTGTCCCCGACATCCTCAGCCCTGTCTGGGCGGGGTGCGTCGTTTCCACCAACATCATGACACAGGCCACAGAAAGGAGTTTTTTTTTTCTGTGTGTGTGTGTGTGTTTTTACACCTTAGAAAATGTGTACTTCTTTAATGACATCTGTACGTGTAAAAAAAAAATTAAAAAAAAGAAAACGTGTACTTCCAAGAAAAAAGCAGAAAGTGTTTTCAAACCACAAAATTTACCTTCTCTAACCTGATTATTAATTTATTGACCTCGACGACGTAGTGGTCGATTCTGGCGGCTCGGTGTCTCTTGAAATCGGAAAGGTGGCTTCTCACGGCACCTGGAGGGAGGGGAGCGGGGGGTGGTGAGTGCCCGGCCGCCCAGTCGACCTCGTCAGGCCTTTGGGGAAAGGGAACAAGACCATAAATATGAGAGTTTGATAAGGTGCCGTGGGGGCCGGGCGCGGTGGCTCACGCCTGTCATCCTAGCGCTCTGGAAGGCCGAGGAGGGAGGATCGCTTGAGGTCAGGAGGTCAAGACTAGCCTGAGCAAGAGCGAGACCCCATCTCTACTTAAAAAATAGAAAGAAATTACCTGGATAACTAAAAATATATTTATAAAACATTAGCCGGGCATGGTGGCACATGCCTGTAGTCCCAGCTACTCGGGAGGCCGAGGCAGGAGGATCGCTTGGGCCCAGGAGTCTGAGGTTGCTGTGAGCGAGGCTGACGCCACAGCACTCTAGGCTGGGCGACAGAGCGAGACTCTGTCTCAAAAAAAAAGACTTCACCCAGAACGCAGCAGGTGCTAGATGACCATTTGTTGAAGGAACAGATTTCCTTACCGAGTTCCTGGGGCTCCCACATGTAGGGATCAACCCCTCCGTAGCTGAAAGACTCGTATCCATGGGTCCCCGAATCTGCCCGCTCGTCCCCATCTCGTTTCAATAACTTGTTCTTTGCTTTCTTAGCCTTCTGGACGAGACCTTGGGAAAAAAATGGGACAAATAATACAAATTAACCCATGACGAACACTCAGCGAAGAGTCAAGGGAAGTCTAAAAAGACAGGAGTTGGCCGGGCGCGGTGGCTCACGCCTGTCATCCTGGCACTCTGGGAGGCCGAGGCGGGAGGATCGTTTGAGCTCAGGAGTTTTTTTTTTTTTCAAACAGAGTCTTACTCCGTCACCATGGCGTCAGCCTCCCTCACAGCAACCTCCAACTCCTGGGCTCAAGCGATCCTCCTGCCTCTGCCTCCTCCCGAGTAGCTGGGACTACAGGCATGCGCCACCACGCCCAGCTAATTTTTTCTATATGTTTTTAGTTGTCCAGCTAATTTCCTTCTACTTTTTTAGTAGAGATGGGGTCTTGCTATGTTGCCCAGGCTGGTCTTGACCTCCTGACCTCAAGCGATCCTCTAGCTTCGGCCTCCCGGAGTGCCGGGATTACCGGCGTGAGTCTCCACGCCCGGCCTGCCTCTTACTTTTAATTTGCCCTCTGACATCACGGTCTTCGCCCGAGTGCTCGTCCTCGTAATGGGACTGCAGCTGGTAGAAGGACTGCAGGTCCTTCAGGCAGAGGGGGCAGAGGAAGCCCTCCCTGACTTCCCCTGGGTCATCCAGAGACGCCATGGTATTGGCGTGGTTGACTCTTTCGGCTTCACGCCAGGAGTCAGCACGATTCCTCTCAGGTGACCGGGACTCCGGCGGCGTTATTTAGCTTCACCAGGTGGGACGCAGAGGCCGAGTAAGCGGCATCCTGGCTCTGGGAGACATTTTCTTTCCGGAGAAGGTGGAGCCCTAGGAAAGGAACGAAGAAGGGGGAAAATGCCAGGTCAGGCAGATCAGGAGCAACTGAGAGTTTTTCTTTGTTCTTTTGACAGTTCCCCAACGATACTTGACCTCTGTTGGAGGCCAGTTTGAGGAAGCAAACCGCTTCTCAAAGCTTTAGACCGAGACACAAAACCTAAGATGCAGGGATGTCACTGGACAGCAGCAACTCAATGAAGTGGGAAGCACAGATTCTTAAAGATAAGCAGAAAATTCCAGGCGCGGAGGCTCATGCCTGTCATCCCAGCACTTTGGGAGGAGGCCAAGGCGTGAGGATCGCTCGAGGTCAGGAGTTCGAGACCAGCCTGAGCAAGAGCGAGACCCTGTCTATACTAAAAATAGAAAGAAATTAATTGGCCAATTAAAAACATATAGAAAAAAAAATTAGCCGGGCATGGTGACGCATGCCTGTAGTCCTAGCTACTCAGGAGGCTGAGGCAGGAGGATTGCTGTAGCCCAGGAGTCTGAGGTTGCTGTGAGCGAGGCAGACACCAGGGTACTCTAGCCTGGGCCACAGAGCGAGACTCTTGTCTCAAAAAAAAATAAATAAAACAAAACAGGCCAGGCGCTGTGCCTCACGCCTGTCATCCCAGCACTCTGGGAGGAGGCCAAAGCAGAAGGATCACTCGAGGTCAGGAGTTCAAGACCAGCCTGGGCAACATAGCGAGACCCCATCTCTACTAAAAAAGTAGAAAGAAATTAGCTGGACAACTAAAAATATATAGAAAATATTGGCCGGGCGCGGTGGTTCACACCTGTCATCCCAGCACTCTGAAAGGAGGCCGAGGCAAGAGGATCGCTCAAGGTCAGGAGTTCGAGACCAGCGTGGGCAAAATAGCGAGACTCCGTGTCTAGTACAAATAGAAATTAATTGGCTAATTAAGAAAAAATATACATAAAATAAAATAAAATAAACCCAAGGACTACATCCACGCAGCCAGGCTGACGCCACTATGCTCCAACCAAGCTGGGCGACAGAACAAGATCCTGTCCCTTCTTCTTTTTTTTAATTTTTTAATCACTTAATTTTTAACTTTTTTTTTTCTTTTTCAGGATCCGTTCCGTGGCCCTTAGATCCTGCCTCTTAAGAAAAAAAAAACCTACTGCAAACTATTAAACCGGACCCCACAACCGCAAATGAACACGCACATCCAAGCCCCTGACATCATAAACCACGTAATAAAAAACAAATAAAATAGCTCATTTTTTTCACAGATGAAAAAAAATAATGAAAAAAATAAAAATAGAACCTCCGCGTCCTGCGACTCTGCATCCAACGCGAATGCCGCCCCGCCCCCCCGGCCGCGTAGACGCGACACCCCACGGCCCCGCGACCGCGCCGGGGACGCGCGGACTCGCGCGGCTCACCCCGACTCTCCCACACGGCAGCGGAGACCCAGGTCCCCGGGGTCAAGGGTCACGGCCACGTCACAGCCGCGCGACACGTCTATCCGGCAGGTAGACGCCCAAACTCCGAAGGACCGGGGGACCCAACGCGACCCCTCCGGAGACCAGCCGCCCACGGAGTCACCCACTGTCCCTGCGGCCCGCCCTGAGGACGCCACACAGTGCGGTCCTCACGGGGACACGCGCGGCCCGAAAGCCACCGCGCACGTCACCCACCGCGACCCCAGCTTCGCGGCCCGCGCCACCCACCGGGGAAGCCGCCGCCACCGCGCGTCCCCTCAGAGTGAGCCCGGGGACCCTCTGTACCCGGACGGGCTCCCGCGGGCCACGGAGCTCCGTCGTGCTGTCCCCCCGGGGCCCCGGCCTCCGGGCCTTCCCGCGTGACTCGCTCCTGCTCACACCGCCGCGGCCGCCATTGTCCTCAGCTCCCTCGGCGCTCGGCTAGCGCGCCTGCGGAGGCGCCGGAACCGGAAGGCAGGCTGGGGGCTGCGCGGAGAGCGCCGAATCTTCGAGGGCGCAGAGGGGGCGGGGCCGAGGCGGCGAACAGCCACGGGGAGGGCCCGAAACGGCTTCTTGAGCAGGCGCTACCGCAAGTGGGCGGGGAGGAAGGAGGTGGCCCGAGTGTATGGGCGTGGAGGAGGCGGGACTTGGGAACTGGGCGGGGAGACAGAAGGTGGGGCTTGGGGACTCGGCGGGGAGGAGGGAGGCGGGGCTTGGGGTGGGCGTGGAAGAGGGAGGCGGGGCTTGGGAACTGGGCGGGGAGGGGAGGTGCGGCTTGGGCAGTGGGCGGGGCGGGGCAGGCATGGCTGTTGAAGGGACTCCTGGTGCCTGGCCTCCGGGCCCAAATGGGACCTCTGGCTTCTGCCGTTGACAGGAGAGGTTCAGGGGTTGGCAATGCCAGGTGCGCTTGGCACATGGCAACGTCTCAATAAATCTGAGTGGGAAGGAAGCGTGTTGAGTGTCGGCAGGGAAACACCGGTTGTCGGGGACAGGGGGGGAGGAGGGACACTGCCTTGTGGCAGTCCTGTGATGCCACCTGCTTTGTTCCTCTGTCCGTATTTTCTCCTTTTCCTCAAAAATACTCAAAGCAGGCCGGGCGCAGTGGCTCACGCCCGTCATCCCAGCACTCTGGGAGGAGGCTGAGGCGGGAGGATGGCTCGAGGTCAGGAGCTTGAGACCAGCCTGGACAATATAGCAAGACCCCATCTCTACTAAAAATAGAAAGAAATTAGTTGACCAACTAAAAACACATAGAAAAAATCAGCTGGGCGTGGTGGCGCATGCCTGTAGTCCCAGCTACTCGGGAGGCCGAGGCAGGAGGATCACTTGAGCCCGGGAGTTGGAGGTTGCTGTGAGAGAGGCTGACGCCACGGCACTCTAGCCCGGGCAACAGAGCGAGACTCTGCGTCAAAAAATAAAGAGGTAAATATGAGCTATTCTTATCTTTATTATCGCTCAGTGCCCTGCACAGGGCCAGACCCAGAAACTCTGTAATGAATGTGACTTTGACCTTCCTGCGTGAGGCTGGGCCAGACTTCAGCTCGGGGAACTAACCCAAGAATATCACCAAGTGCTTTAGGCATTTTAATGACACCCGGGTGCTGTCTCTTATTTTTGCCTGGGCCCCAAGTGGCACATTTGGGGACCAGAATTTGGGACATCGTCGTCTGCAGCCTGCGTCCTGAGCGCCCCCAGGCCAGACCTAGTGGCCGCTGATGTCCTGGCCAGCTTTAAATAGCTTCCCCTTGTGAACGGTCCCTGCGAAGCCTGGAGTGACAGTTCGCTTACATAAGCCGGGCCACCTGCCCCCGGACAGCTGCGACCCTCAGTCCCAGGGCCAGCCCCGTCGACAGCAGGGGGCAGCCACTCCCCCGGGTGCCAAGCCGGTCTTGCTACCTTCATCCCGCTTTTCTGGGCAGCAGCTTTTGCAAGGCTCGGCCTCCTTGGTCCCTGTCCTCCTGGCCCATGTCGCCGCATCTGCAAACGGCCTGTTTATTGCCCTGGAGCACAAAACACTTTTATTTTTTTTCCTGAGGCAGAGTCTCGCTCTGTTGCCCCAGCTAGAGAGCCGTGGCGTCAGCCTCTCTCACAGCAGCCTCAGACTCCTGGGCTCAAGCGATCCTCCTGCCTCAGCCTCCTGAGTAGCTGGGACTACAGGCATGCACCACCACGCCCGGCTGATTTTTTCTATATATTTTTAGTTGTCCGGCTAATTTCTTTCTATTTTTAACAGAGATGGGGGTCTCGCTATGTTGCCCAGGCTGGTCTCGAACTCCTGACCTTCAGCGATTCTCCCGCCACCGCCTCCCACAGTGCTGGGATGACAGGTGTCAGCCACTGGGCTTGGCCATCAGTGGATAGTTTTTTAATATAAGTATGCATGGGATGGGCACGGTGGCTCACGTGTCATCCTAGCACTCTGGGAGGCCAAGGCGGGAGGATCACTGAAGTTTGAGACCAGCCTGAGCAAGAGTGAGACCCCGTCTCTACCAAAATTAGAAAGAAATTAGCTGGACAAGTAGAAATATATAGCAAAAAAAATTAGCCGGGCGTGGTGGCGCATGCCTGTAGTCCTAGCTACTCAGGAGGCTGAGGCAGGAGGATCACATGAGCCGAGGAGTCTGAGGCTGCTGTGAGCGAGGCTGACACCACGGCACTCTAGCCCGGGCGACAGAGCGAGACTCTGTCTCAAAATAATAATAATAAATACTTGTTCTGTTTCTTGGTAAAATCTAATGTATAAAAGAAAAAGAAAATACTTGTTCTCTATAAGTCACAGGCCACTTTGCAGCCAGCAACAGCAAGACAGAGATAGATTAGACATCAAGAAGCACCGGCCAGTATGGCAGGTTAGCAGATTCCAGAAGTGGAGGGAAGGGGATCGGGGGAAACTGGCCTCAGAAATGGGAGGACAAGTTGGTTTCCAAAATATCTGGGCAACCGAGACCCGATCAACCCTCTGAGACGCGCCCAGTGGGGTGCTGAGCCAGAGGACAGGAAAAAAGACGTATTTTTTTTTTCCAGGCGACATTGGCTGTGTCTGAGACGGAGCTCCGGGAAATTTACAGCAGTTTGCAGAAGAGGCAGGTGGCGAGTGTTGTGAATTTCAAGCCCAGCAGGTCCCCAGCCTGGCAGGGCGGGGACACAGAGAGGCTGCTGTGACATAAATGAGACCGGCGTGGACATCTCTTCTTTGCCAATAAAAGAAAGTCACGATTTCCAATCGGCCGAGTCTCTGCGGCAACTGGGACAAAGGGACAGGGTGGAGAAAACTCTCTTTTTTTCTCTTCTGTGACAACCTCATCAACTGGGGGTCCGTAGAAGGAGGGGTGGCCCGGCCCACCCCGGCAGCACCGACAGCTTAGACCTGTGGTTCTTCACTTTTGATATCAGAATCCCTGGGAGGGGCCGGGCGTGGTGACTCACGCCTGTCATCGCAGCGCTATGAGAGGAGGCCGAGGCGGGAGGATTGCTCGAAGTGAGGAGTTCGAGACCAGCCTGAGCAAGAGCAATACCCCATCTCTACTTAAAAAAAAATAGAAAGAAATTAGCTGGACAATTAAAAATATACAGAA
This sequence comes from Lepilemur septentrionalis, assembly GCA_963573855.1. Lineage (NCBI taxonomy): Eukaryota > Metazoa > Chordata > Mammalia > Primates > Lepilemuridae > Lepilemur > Lepilemur septentrionalis. Next base: position 16,274 of record CAUYMX010120154.1, read on the forward strand.
AAAATTAGCCAGGCGTGATGGCGCATGCCTGTAGTCCCAGCTACTCGGGATGGAGGCTGAGGCAGGAGGATCGCTTGAGCCCAGGAGTCTGAGGTTGCTGTGAGTGAGGCTGACGCCACGGTACTCTAGCCCGGGCAACATCTGATTTTTTCTATGTATTTTTAGTTGTGCAATTAATTTCTTTCCATTTTTAGTAGAGACAGGGTCTCGCTATGATGCCCAGGCTGGTCTCGAACTCCTAACCTTGAGCGATCCTCCCGCCTCGCCCTCCTCCCACAGTGCCGGGCTGACAGGCGTGAGCCACTGCGCCTGAATCTCCCAGGAGTGCCCGGAGGTCCCACACTTCCCAGGGCCCCCTTGCAAGGGTGACCCTGCCGAGCCCAGTGTGTGGCCCTTTGCCGTCTCTCTGTGCAGAGGCCCAAAGAGAGAGGCCGAGCCTGCCGGGTGTGTGTGTGTGTTTGTGCCCCACCGGACGGGGTGTATCCGTGTCGGTTGCTGGAAAGTTCTCCTCGGCAGCAGCTGCCGATCAGGAAGTCACTGCCGGTGACAGATGAGGACTAATGAGCCTGGCAGCAATTTCCAGGCCCAGGACGTGGCCACGATTCCTGTCCCCGAAGACAAGACCGATTGAAATCCTGGCACTGACCGCGGGTCCCCTTGGTAACCTGTCACTCTCGGTGCGATTCAGCCACCGAGTTAATTGGTGTTCTCTGGGGCGATCGGCTCGTACCCCGGCAATCGAAACGGCCTCTAATTGGTGACGTCCTTCAGCTAAAGGGTCCCCACATGTCCCCCGGCCTCCCCAAGAGGCCCAGAGCAGGAACTGAGTCCCGCAGCCAAGCACTTCTCTGATGGCACCTGATGAATCAAAGCAGGTTTGCACAAAGGGTTGCTTTTTTTTTTTTTTTTTGAGACAGGGTCTCACTCTGTTGCCTGGGGTGTCAGCCTCGCTCACAGCAACCTCAGACTCCTGGGCTCAAGCGATCCTCCTGCCTCAGCCTCCTCCCAAGTAGCTGGGACTACAGGCATGAGCCACCATGCCCGGCTAATTTTCTTCTATATATTTTTAGTTGTCTGGCTAATTTCTTTCTATTTTTTTTTAGTAGAGACGGGGTCTTGCTATATTGCCCAGGCTGGTCTCGAACTCCTGACCTTAAGCGCTCCTCCTGCCTCAGCCTCCTGAGTAGCTGGGAGTACAGGCATGCGCCACCATGCCCGGCTAATTTTTTCTATGGATTTTTAGTTGTCCAGGTAATTTCTTTCTATGTTTTTAGTAGAGACGGAGTCTTGCTATGTTGCCCAGGCTGGTCTCGAACTCCTGACCTCGAGCGATCCTCCCACCTCGGCCTCCCATTAAACATCCCTGTTAATGCCGACGCGGAACCCCAGAACTGTAACCCCAGAGCTCCACGGTTATCCAGACACGGGTTTATTATCAGGATGACGTCACAGACAAAGGGGCGGGGCTAACGGTGTTCCATACAAATCACGGTTGGTTTCCGGGGCAATGGTGACACATTCCCACACACATGTGTCCCCCCCTGCGTGGCCCAGCACCTCCACGACACAGGCTTCCCTGGGCAGGACCCACGTCTTGGGGGGTCCGGGCTCTGCCCTCCTGCAAAAGGATGTCCAGGAAGGAGGGGGGAGAGGTCCTGGGTCATCGGGGTGGGGTGGACACTCTGCGCGTCCTTGTCACCTGGGGCGGGAGGCTGGGTCTGGACCTCAAAGCTTCGATGCCACCCAACCCTGGCTGGATGCCACCCAGCGCCACATTTGGGGGAATCCCTTAGAAGACACAGAAGGACCGTCCTAGGTCTTAGCCAGGGCTAAGGCAGGGGACAAGTGTCCTGTAGGATGGGAGATACAGATGGCCTCTAGGATCTGTCTCTTTGCCTGTCTCGAAGAGCACGGGAAACGCCCTATGTCCCTAAAGGAAGAGGAGCCAGGTCACGGGCTGGGACGCAGGTCTACACAAGGCTGGCGGAGGAGACAGATCTCAAGCCAGGGGACCTAAGTGACAGAGGAAGTGGGGGTCACACGGGGCTCATGACAATCTTAGACTCCCAAATTCGTCTTCTTGGGAACCGGGGTTCAATCCTCCGAGGGCTCCGGGACCCAGGCCTCCCGCCGCCCGGGGTGCTGGCGCTTGTCTTCCCTGCCGAGGGCGTCCGGAAGCTGCAGCAGGTGACCGGCTCGGCCACACGTTGCTCGGGGACTGCCACACGGGCCTCCCAGGACCCTCTTGTGCGGGTGCTGGCGTTTCCGGGGCGTCGGTCCTTCCTCCCGTCCCTCCTCCTCCTCTTCCCAGTTGCTTCGGGCTTTCCCGTCCACCAGCCGTCGGCCAGGGTGCTGCCACTTGGTGACAGCGTACCCGGGCCCAGGGGAGCGGCGGCCGGGGTGCTGGCGCCGGTGCCGGCTTCCAGCGACCGCCCAGGATGCCTCGTCCTCCCGCCGGCCGGGGTGCTGGCGCTTCTGGGGGGGTCCCCCAGCACCCCCTTCTTTCTCTGCCTCTCCTTCGACCTCCTCTTCTGCCTCGGCCTCCCTTTTTCCGGGATGCTGACGCTTCCAGAGCCAGTTGGGGTGAAGGATCTGGAACTCTGGGGAAAGACAGAGGCCAGTAAGGGACCCCTGAGCAGGGACCCCAAGCTGAGTCCTGCCTGTGTGACAGTCACAAATAACTCACGTGGACTCTCTAAACCTCTACGTAAGTTTTCCCCTCTGGAAAATGGGCATAAAAGGACCTCGCTAAAAAGTCGTTGAGGCAGATCAACTAGTGTGAGAAGGTGTTAGAAGTTCTTAGAATGACTCCAGGCGTGTGACAGCCCATGTCTTGTTCGGTCTGTCCCCGGGCTAGAGTGCCGTGGCGTCAACCTCGCTCACAGGGACCTCCAACTCCTGGCCTCAAGCGATCCTCCTGCCTCAGCCTCCCTCCCGAGTAGCTGGGACTACAGGCATGCGCCACCACGCCCGGCTAATTTTTTCCATATATTTTTAGTTTTCTGGCTAATTTCTTTCTAATTTTGGTAGAGATGGGGTCTTGCTCTTGCCCAGGCTGGTCTTGAGCTCCTGACCTCGAGCGATCCTCCCCGCTTGGCCTCCCTCTTGAGTAGCTGGGACTACAGGCATGCGCCACCACGCCTGGCTCATTTTTTCTGTATATTTTTAGTTGTCAGCTAATTTCTATTTTTTTTTAGTAGAGACGGAGTCTTGCTATGTTGTCCAGGCTGGCCTCTAACTCCTGACCTCGAGAGATCCTCCCTCCTTGGCCTCCTCCCAGAGCACTGGGATGACAGGCATGAGCCACCATGCCCGGCCTGGAAAGGGCACCTGATCCTGCTCATGAGCTTCCGAAAGGCAGAAGACAGAGGCCACCAAGCGGCTCCCTCCCTCTGTCCCCTCTGTACCCCTCCCTGTTTCTCCTCCCAGCCTTCCTCCGGGCCTCCCCTGCTGCGACAGTCACCCTCCCTCCCCTGCTGTGACAGTCACCGCCCCTCCCCTGCACCTCGCAAAGCCCCCGGCCGCGTGACCCACTCACCCGAGCGCTCGCTCTGGTCGCCTGGCAGCCGCCGGAGGTTGTCGCTGAGGAAGAGGAGACGCAGGAGGTCGTTGAGGCCCTGCCGCTGCTCGGGGACGGTCGCCGCCGTCGCCGCCGCCTCCCGCTGGCCGCCGGGGACACCGGTCAGGGTCAGGGTCCAAGCCAGGGCGAGCAGCACCCAAGGGCCGGGCATCGCGGCGTCTGGGGTCAGAGGGGACAGGGAACAGAGTGACCGCCGCGCCCGCCTGCCCGCCCGTGACCCCCCGGCTGGAGCGGGGGGACAGCAGAGTCGTGGGTCCCCTGGGTCTGGGTCCCCACCTGTCCCCTTGCTACGTCCTCACAGACAGGGGTGCCAGCGCGCCCCAGGGCAGCCCGAGGCGGGACCCCTCCGCCAAGCCCGGGGCGAAATGTCACCGGAGCGACGGGAGGGGGGGTCTCACGGGAGCCAGGCTGGGGCTGCCTCTCGCCGCCGTGTCCCCAAGATCCCCACCGTGGCACAAGTCCTTATCCCAACGCTACAGTCCCAGCTCCGGGCTGCAGGGATCCGGATTCCGGATGTGCCCATTGCACGGATGGGAAGACTGAGGCTGGGAGAGGGCGGGACCGTCTGAATCTGTAGCCAGATTCCGGGGGTCATTTCCAGAATGATCTGGAAACCTTTGCAACCCCGAGATCCCCTGTCCCACGCTAAGTGTCTGTCCCCAAGGCGGCAGACGTGCTTCCATCGCGCCAAAAACCCCGAACGGCAACACGGAGATTCGGTTTCTTTTGGAAGTGCCAGGGCGCTCCCCAGAGCCGACGGGGACGCGCTCAATGTCCCTCCCGGGGTCCTGCGGGGACCTGCAGGCGGCGTCCAGGCAGGGGGACGGTTGGGGACACGGCACAGGGGTCCCCAAGCTGTGCTCCGGGAGCGCTCGGAGGGGCGTGGAGGGACAAAAGCCAAGGAGGTCCCGGAGTGGGGTGTTACCTGCGGGGTCCGCGGGTCCGGAGTCGCTGGGTCGCTCCGCTGCCTGCGACGTCCCCGGCTTTATAAGAGCGCGGGTGAGCTCACCCGGGAGGGGTCTGACGACAGCGGCGGCTCCGGAAACTTGGGGCGGGGGGACGCGGAGGGGACAGGAGGGGACCGGACGGGAGGAGGGGAGGCGGCGACAGGCAGGAGCGCAGGTGGCGACACTGGCGGGTGCGCGCTCGCTTCTCACTGCCCCCAGCTCGCGGGGCGGGTCTGTCTCAGAGGACCCGCGTGTAGGACACACAAGGGACACAGAGGCGACGACACAGATGCACACCCCGCCCCCCGCGGGGACTAAAGTTATGGGGTGGGCACAGGGGGTGGTTGGGGACAGAGAGGGGGAAAAAAGCGGGGGAAGAGTGGGACCTGGGGCTGTCATCTTTGCTGTGCCGCCTCTGACAACCGTCTTGCCCTCTCTGGGCCTCAGTCTTGTCATCTGTGCAATGGGACACGGCAGAACCGGACTCGGAATTCTTAAACTGCTGTCCCCAGTTCGGAGACGACGGCGTTTTGGGGGAAAAAATCTGAATAAACAACACTTTAAAAGCAGGAGAACGCTAGGTGCGGTGGCTCATGCCTGTCGTCCTATAGCACTCTGGGAGGCCGAGGCAGGAGGATCGCTGGAGGTCGGGAGTTCGACACCAGACTGAGCAAGAGTGAGACCTCGTGTCTACTAAAAATAGAAAGAAATTAGCTGGACAACTAAAAATATATAGAAAAATTAGCCAGGCGTGGTGGCGCATGCCTGTAGTCACAGCTACTTGGGAGACTGAGGCAGGAGGATCGCTCGAGGTCAGGAGTTCGAGGGCAGCCTGGGCAACATAGCAAGACCCCGTCTCTACTAAAAATAGAAAGAAATTAATTGGCCAACTAAAACTATATAGAAAAAATTAGCCGGGTGTGGTGGCGCATGCCTGTAGTCCTAGCTACTCTGGAGGAGGCTGAGGCAGGAGGATTGCTTGAGATTGAGACCAGCCGGGGCAACATAGCAAGACCCCATCTCTACTAAAAATAGAAAGAAATTAGCTGGACAACTAAAAATATATATAGAAAAAATTAGCCGGGGGCACGGTGGCTCCCGCCTGTCATCCCAGCATTTTGGGAGGCCAAGGCAGGAGGATTGCTCGAGGTCGGGAGCTCAAGACCAGGGAGGGTAACAGGAGACCCTTTAGCACCCTCCAGCCTGGAGGGGCCAGAGGAGGCGGCAGCTTCCGGAACCCAGAGAAACAGGGGGCGACCCGGGCCGAGGAGATGGAGCCGGGGGATTGGATACTCTCTGTCCCTCCTCCTGTCCTCTGTCCTTCTAGGGTCCCCAGTGGCCAAAGCCAGCAGAAAGCTGGGGTCCAAGGGACCTATGGGTGAAGGCCAGGTTCCCCAGTGCGCAGGAGGCCGGGGAAGGCTGGAGGGTCGGTCACCTGGGGGAGGGGTTCCAACCGCCTCGCGGATAATAAACTTGAAGAGCTGTCCGCATAGACATGCCTTCCACCGTCCCGACTGCCACCGTCTCGGGCGGCGATGACAAATTTCTGATGAAGGATAAGCTTTGTCTCCTCGGGGACGCAGCCTCAGGGTGGGGCCGGGGCGCTGCTAGGACGCTGCCCGCACTCAAGGGGACAGGCGTGGCCCAGATGTCACCCAGCAGGCGCCCCCCATGAGCAATGAGCCACTCAAACCCCACAGTTGGGGAAATTAAAGGAAATTAAAAAAAGAAAAACTTAATAAATTCTTGCTGGAGTCACATCACGCGGACACATCCCGCCCCCCGCCCTGTGACTGAGAGGGATTTTTAAAAAAATTTTTTGAGACAAAGTGTCAGTCTGTCACCCAGGCTAGAGTGCCGTGGCCTCAGCCTCATTCACAGCAACCTCTGACTCTTGACCTCAAGAGATCCTCCTGCCTCAGCCTCCTCTGGAGTAGCTGGGACTACAGGCACGTGCCACAATGCCTGGCTCATTTTTTCTATATATTTTTGGTTGGCCAATTAATTTCTTTTCCATTTTTAGTAGAGATGGGGGGGGGTCTCGCTCTTGCTCATGCTGGTCTTGAACTCCTGACCTCGAGCGATCCTCTTGCCTCAGCCTCCCGAGTAGCTGGGACTGCAGGCACGCGCCACCATGCCCGGCTAATTTTTTCTCTCTATATTTTTAGTTGTTCGGCTAGTTTCTTTGTATTTTTACTAGAGACGGGGTCTTGTTATGTTGCCCAGGCTGGTCTCGACCTCCTGACTTCGAACAATCCTCCCACCTCGGCCTCCTCTCAGAGTGCCAGGATGACAGGCGGGAGGCACCGCGCCCAGCCGGACTCCCTCCTCTTACAGGGTTTCCCTTGCATTCGGGACACAGATGAGCCTCGTTTGGGTCCCTCCCTTCCCTTCCCAACTCACCTTCAAAAAAACCGCTAATGGGGACAATTCCAGATGTCACCCGCCACCACCCAGGCGTCCCAGGGTGACACACCCAGCTTTTACATTTTGGAGAAATGAAGCCTCATCCCAGCTCCTGGGCCCGTTCCCTTCCTGCGGGGCGAGGGTGGCCCGCACGGTGACGGTGGCCCACATGTCACGTTCTTGGGGACTTCCTAAGGCCACTCCATCAATGACAGACTTTTCCAGAAGGCAGCGGAGTGTGTGATAATTGTCATTGTTCCACCAGGAGCATGATTAATTTAGATAATGTCACTGCTGGGCGAGGGACAAAAATCGCAGCCCCCGGGGGCTGGCGGGAGGGACGTCCCCTTTTGTGACATCCCCACGGAGCCCTGCCGTGTGGCTGTCCCCAAAATTCTGTCCCCAGTGGTCATCACCTCCTCCCTCTGTCTGTACCCTGCTCCTCAGACTCCCTGGGATTGTCATTTAGGAGGTCAGGACTGGGTTACACCCAGGTGACGCTAATAGAGTTGGCCCAAGGACATTCTGCAGAGGCTGCCTTGAGGAGGGAGGCTAAGTGGAGGCCACGAAGGATCTTGAATGTCCATCGAGGGACTTTGAGTGACTCCTGTCTGCCCGCCCTGTACCGGGGGTACCTGGAGGTGACAGATTTTATCTGCAGGACGACGTTTGAAACACATCGGCCCCGGCTTTCGTCTTGGCGACACTTGTTGGTTCTTGTGACAAATGGGCCTCGCTCCAAGGACTCCAGTCTGTCCTACTCTGGTTGGCGGATGTCACAGACATGAGAAGAATGACCCCAAATAACTACTTGACCCAGAAGCTCACAGTGTTACCACAGCCCAGAAAATGCGACAATTAACTCCGTTTCCCGGAGGTCGGGCTTTTTGTGCTGGGCCTTGAGGCATGCATAGGAGTTCACCAAGGGCAGAAGGCAGGAAGGGAAGGATACACAGGTGGGGAGTTTGGACTTTCTGATTTTCCTGCAGGGATGGTCACCTTCCTCATAGAGCCCTCTGGTGGCCTGCGGTGACACTGGTTTCTCTAGCTCCCTGGGGGGGTCACCATCGCCATGTCACTCAATGCCCGCTGTTTGAGTCATTTGGGCAAGTGGGGACACCAGGGTCAGAGGCTTCCTCATTGTCACTCAGTTAAAGGTCCCCGTCATAAGGACAGAGTCCCCCCCCCCACTGTCCGTTATCTCTTCATTCTCTCAACTTCCCGAGACATTCGGCCACCCTGTGGCACCATGGTGACGACAGGGAAGCCCTGAACCGCCGTTGTCAGGAGTGTTGTTCATTCAGCACGGACTGCATCAGCCTGGTCACCCTACTGTCCCCGGGGGGAAAGCAGCTCACGGCCCTACCCACAGCCTGGGGAGTGCGATGATTAACTCTGCTTTCCCAGAGGTTGGGCTTTTTGGGCAGGGCCTTGAGGGATGAATAGGAATTCAGCAAGGGGAAGAAGGCAGGAAGGCAATCAACAAGCATTTGCAGAGTCGTTTTCTCTGGGCTGCTCTGGGAGGCAGAGTAGGAGGGAGAGAGAGGCAGAGATGGGGTCTTGCTATGTTGCCTGGGCTGGTCTCGAACTCCTGACCTCGAGCAATCCTCCCGCCTCGGCCTCCTCCCAGAGTTCTGCGATCACAGCCGTGAGCCACCACTGCGCCCGGCCTCAATATCCTATCTTTCAACACCATTCTTACCACCAGGCTCACAGGACAGAGGCCAAACACAGAGACTCTAAAAGCCCCTGGCTCTGCTTATTATTTGAGTGAACGTGACTGAGTCACTTTGCTCCTCTGGGCCTCAACTTCCCCGCCTGTAAAATGGGGATGACAATGGTGACCGGAATACCTGCTCCCCAGGGCTGCCACGAGTTGCCATTTGCAAAGCCCTTGGATGAGGCCGGGCGCGGTGGCTCACGCTTGTCATCCCGGCACTCTGGGAGGAGGCTGAGGTGGGAGGATTGCTCAAGGTCAGGAGTTCGAGACCAGCCTGGACAACATAGTGAGACCCCATCTCTACTAAAAATAAAAATAAATGACCTAGACAAGAAAAACATATAGAAAAAATTAGCCGGGCGTGGTGGCGCATGCCTGTAGTCCCAGCTACTACTCGGGAGGGAGGCTGAGGCAGAAGGATCGCTTGAGCCCAGGAGTCTGAGGTTGCTGTGAGCTAGGCTGATGCCATGACACTCTACCTCGGGTGACAGAGTGACACTGTGTCTCAAAAAAAAACCCTCTGGGGTGGCCCTGCCAGGGGACACTGGCTGTTTTTCCCAGCAGCCTCGCCCGGAAGCCCAGCCGCAACCCAGGGAGGCAGGAAGATGAAGCCTGTGCCTGCGGCCTCTCTCCCTCCCTCCCTCTGTCCCCTTGTCATTGTAAAGTCCCCGATAAAAGCCGACTCTGTAATGAATGTCCCTCTCCGCCAGGCACGGCCGTGGCCACACGGCTTCGATGAGCCAGCCGGGATTTGGCGACAGCAGCGACATCCAATTAAGCAGCTCGGAAGAAAAGGAGGATGTCAGCCTCCGATTGACGATTTCCTGGTGGGACCGGGCAGCAGCCCAGGCCAAATGGGGACGTCCGCTGAGACTGGACAGAGCCCACAGCAGGGTAAGAGTGACACGCAGGCGGCTGGGGATCTATGTGTCCCACAATGGCCACACACGTGTCCCTGTCTCGGAATAACACACGAGCTACCATAGCATGACCCTTTCGAGAGCATCATTTAATGTCAACCCATTATACAGACGGAGAAACTGAGTCCCAGACAGGCTGAGGCACCGACCTAAGGTCACTCAGCTGCGATTCCAGCCCAGGTCTGTGTGACTCCGAAATCTGTCTCATAACGGCCACCAGGCCCGGCTAATTTTCTCTCTATATTTTTAGTTGTCTGGCAAATTTCTTTCTATTTTTTAGTAGAGACGGGGTCTCGCTATGTTGCCCAGGCTGGTCTCGAACTCCTGACCTTGAGCAATCCTCCCGCCTCGGCCTCCTCCCAGTGTGCCGGGATGACAGGCGTGAGCCACCGCGCCCCACCGCATCTGAGCCTTTGCTCCAGCCCAATTTGCATTTCCGAATCTTGCCTGTGTCTAAGGCCGGGCAAAAAAGTCTCCTTTTCCAGAAGCCCTCCCGGATTTCACCTGCTAGGATGGCCTCCTCCTCCGGCCTCCCCCAGGCAACGTACACGAGGTGAGGCATGACAGTCCCCAGCTAGTCGCCGCTCCATTCCCTCTCAGCCTCCCGCCCCTCCCCGGCCACAGGGGAGTGGGGGGGCTGTCCCCAAGCCCAGGGTCCCAGCGGCGACACTCCCTTGGGCCTGGAGGACTCGCGTCGACTTTGGATCTCTGCTTCCCCCTGGTGGTGGCAGTCAGAATTGCACCACCCTGCAGCCTGAAATCCAGATTCTTCCATGCCTGTATTGGAGGCCCTTTCATAGAAGCTTAAGATTTTTTGTTTTTAAAGACAGGCCTTCGGGCCGGGCGTGGTTTTTTGGGAGGCCGAGGCAGGAGGATCGCTCGAGGTCGGGAGTTCGAGACCAGCCTGAGCAACATAGTGAGACCCCCCTACTAAAAATAGAAATTAATTGGACAACTAAAAATATATAGAAAAAAAATTAGCCAGGCGCGGTGGCTCACGTATGTCATACCAGCACTCTGGGAGGCTGAGGCAGGAGGATCACTCGAGGTCAGGAGTTCGAGACCAGCCTGGGCAACATACCGAGACCCCGTCTCTACTAAAAATAGAAATTAATTGGCCAACTAAAAATATATAGGGGAAAAAAAACCTCAATGGTGTCCCCAGACTCTGAGATTAAAGTCCCCAATTGTCACCTGGTCTTGCCTCATACGTCTTCCCACACTGTCAGGGTACACTGTGGTCAGTGGTCACCTCTCCATTCCGGTCAAGGCGAAAAACGTCACCCCTGGGACCCAGGGAACCCTTCCCAGCTCCAGCTTTGGGTTCCAGGCCACCCGCATCGTCCCCAACTAAATCAAATCCCCCGTCCCCCACCCATAAATGTCCTCTTAGCACCATATAGATCTTTCTAGAAATTGAATATTTAATTTTGTCCGATTCTCCCATTAACCTTTTCCTTCCCTACCGGATCTCAAACTTCATAAGTGTTAGGTCTGGAGTCCAGAGAGAAAGAAACACACACACACAAAGACTCGTGGGTAACAAAATGCTGTTTATTTTGGGCACCTGGGTGCAGATGGGTGGAGGCCAAAGAGCCTCCACCCTGAAGCAGGGGAAAGCCATAGCTTTTCTTTCTTTTTTTTTTTTTCCTCCCTGAGACAGAGTCTCGCTCTGTCACCTGGGCTAGACTGCGGTGGCATCAGCCTTGCTCACGGAAACCTCAGACTCCTGGGCTCAAGCGATCCTTCTGCCTCAGCCTCCCTCCCGAGTAGCTGGGACTACAGGCATGCGCCACTATGCCCAGCTAATTTTTTTATATGTATATTTTTTAGTTGTCCAGCTAATTTCTTTCTGTTTGCAGTAGAGAGGGGGGTCTTGCTATTTTGCCCAGGCTGATCTCAAACTCCTGACCTCCAGGGATCCTCCCGCCTTGGCCTCCCGAGTAGCTGGGACTACACGCATGCGCCACCATGCCCCGTTAATGTTTATATATATATATGTATATATTTAGTTGTCCAGCTGATTCCTATTTATTTTTTAGTAGAGACAGGGTCTCGCTCTTGCTCAGGCTGGTCTCGATCTCCCGACCTTGAGCGATCCTCCTGCCTCGGCCTCCTCCCAGAGTGTTAGGATGACAGGCGTGAGCCACTGCGCCCAGCCAAGGCCATCGGATTTCTAGAGGGTTTCTTGGCTGGAAGGGAGCCGCTGGGCCAGAACAGCCACGGTAATAAAAAAGTTTTTTTCAGCCGGGCGCGGTGGCTCACACCTGTCGTCCCAGCACTCTGGGAAGAGGCCAAGGCAGGAGGATCGCTCGAGGTCAGGAGTTCGAGACCAGCCTGAGCAAGAGCGAGACCCCGTCTCTACCAAAATTAGAAAGAAATTAGCCGGACAACTAGAAATATATAGCAAAAAAAATTAGCCGGGCATGGTGGCGCATGCCTGTAGTCCCAGCTATTCAGGAAGGAGGCTGAGGCAGGAGGATCGCTTGAGCCCAGGAGTCTGAGGCTGCTGTGAGCTAGGCTGATGCCACGGCACTCTAGTCCGGGCGACAGAGTGAGACTCTGTCTCAAAAAAGTAAATAAATAAAAATTTTTTTCCAAACAGCCCATTTCCGGGGCCCCTGGGTGAGTCTGATCCTGTAGCGATAAGGGAAGGGGGTGGTCCCGTCCTTATCAGGGGATGGGAATGCGGAGTCTGCAGGTGTCCCTTGGATTTTACGACCTCTGGGGACTCTCCAGACCCCCGGGGACTACTGAGTCACAAACTTGGGTTTTGCATTAACCGCCGCCTGTCCCCACGCACCGGGTACCCGCATGGAAACGCCTCCTGTCCCCATGCAGCGGGTACCCGCGTGGAAGCGCCTCCCGTCCCCATGCAGCGGGTACCCGCGTGGAAGCGCCTCCCGTCCCCATGCAGCGGGTCCCCGCGTGGAACCGCCTCCTGTCCCCATGTCCCCATGCAGCGGGTCCCCGCGTGGAATCGCCTCCTCTCCCCATGACCCCATGCAGCGGGTCCCCGCGTGGAACCGCCCCCTGTCCCCGCAGCGGGAACGCGCGACTCAGCATAGCGACGGCGCCCTCCCAGCGCTCGTCCCGGCAGCCGGTGCGTGGAGGTAAGGGCTCGCGACCGAAGCCAGGGCCGGCGAGTGCGGGACATGGACGCGCACGTGGAAACCCACTCCACGGCGTCACTCCCCAGCGACATGGTTCAGTCCCGGCGCTTCTTGCCGAAAGCTCACGGAGGGCCCCACCGCGCCTGCGCAGCGCAGCTCGCCCAGTGATCGCTTAGATGGGTGGGCGGGGCCACGTAAGTCCTAGGCCGTGGCCCCGCCCCCTGGGGCGCCGAAGCTCTGCTCCCCCAGTGACCGCGTCGGTAGGCGGGGCTACGTCGGAATCGGACCGTGGTCCCGCCTCCTGCGGCGCCGCAGTTCAACTCGCCCGGCCGTCGCCCAGATGGGTGCGCGGGGCGACGACTCCCAGGGCCGTGGCCCCGCCCCCTGCGGCCCTACAGCTCAGTTCGTCCAGGGACCGAGTGGACAGGTGGGCGGGGCCACGTCTTCCAGGACTGTGGCCCCGCCCCCTGCGCCGCCTCAGCTCAACTCGTCCGGCGATCCCGCGGATGGGTAGACGGGGCCACGTCATCCCGGGCAACCGCAGCAAACCCCAGCAACCGCGTCGGTGGGCGGGGTCACTTCAGCCGAGGCCGTGGCCCCGCTCCCTGCAGTGCCGTAGTTCAGCTCCCCCAGCGACCGCGTCGCTGGGCGGGGCCACATCTGGCCAGCGTTGTGACCCCGCCCCCTGCGGCGCCGCAGCTGAGTTCGCCGAGGCACCGCGTGAATAAATGGGCGCGGCCTCGTCTCCGAGGGCCGTGGCCCTGCCCCCTGGGGCGCCGCAGCTCAGCTCGCCCAGGCACCTCGTGGATAGGTGGGCGGGGCCACGTCTCCCAGGGAACTGGCTCCGCCCCCTGGAGCGCCTCAGCTCAGCCTGTCCAGCGACCGCGTGGGTAGGTGGGCCGACGAGGGGGGGCGGGGCCACGTCAGCCGCGGGCGGCCCCGCCCCCCGGCGCCGTGCGTGCGCGCGCCCGGCGGCCGTCGCGTCCCGCGTGCGCCGCTGGCCGGGGGCGGAGGCTGTGGGCGGTGGCGGCGGCGGCGCCGGTTCGCGCTCCCTCGCCGGGGCTGAGGCGGCGGCTGAGGAGACGGAGGCGGCGGCGCGTGGTGGGGGCGGGCCGGGTGGGCGGCCATGGCCCGGGCGCGGCGGCCGCGGCGACAGGAGCCGGCGCGGAGGCCGGAGCGACGGCGCTGGCCGGGACGCCAGCTGCGGCGCCGCGCCCCGCCGGTGAGTGAGCGGCGGGCGCGCGCGCTCGCGCGGGGGACGTTCGCGAGGGCGGGAGCGCGCGCGCGGCTTGGGCCCTCCTCGGTCGCCCCGGTGCCTCGGGGTGGGGGTGGGGGGCTCGACCCCGGGTCCCATCCCCCACCCTCCCGGTCCCCTCCGGGGTCCGCCCCGCCGTCCCCGCGTCCCCCGCGACCCGTCGGGCCCGTCGGAGGAGGAGGAGGAGGAAGGAGCCCGCCCTGGGGGTGCCCTTTGTCACTGGCCCGTTTTGGGGGTGCCCCGAGTCGGCCCCTGCCCGGCAGCGCGGCGGTCGGTCGCTACCTGCCGACATCCCTGGTCCTCAGCATCCCTGGTCCAGCGGCCGGTGTGGTCCGTTGCTTAGCAACCGTGTTGCTGGGGATCCCCCCGCCCCCACGGATAGAGTGCCAGGGCGTCAGCCTCCAACTCCTGGGCTCAAGCGATCCTCTTGCCTCGGCCTCCCAAGTAGCTGGGACTACAGGCATGCGCCACCATGTCCGGCTAATTTTTTTTATATGTTCTTATTTGGCCAATTAAATTCTTTCTATCTCTTTTTAGTAGAAACAGGGTCTTGCTCTTGCTCAGGCTGTTCTCGAACTCCTGACCTCGAGCGATCCTCCCGCCTCGGCCTCTTCCCAGAGTGCTGGCATGACAGGCATGAACCACCGTGCTCGGCCTAAAACAAAACTTTGATTTCTTCGTGTCTTCTGCCCGTCATTGTAAATTTTGCCAAGTGATTGGTTAAACCAAACCTGGGTCTTTGAAGTACCTGCGTGTAGAAATGTTTGCAGAGCCCGGAGGCCAGGAACCTTCCGAAAATGTGAATTTCTGGATGACATAAAATTCCCCCAGGAGGTAGATCTTTTTTTTTTTTTTTTCCTCTCCTCCATTTATATTTTGGAAGATTGAAAGTCAACATTGTGAGTCGGTCGTAGTTTCACTAATGTCAGGTAACAAAAGACGCATACAGATGGGATTTTAACTCAACAAATACTTTGTCCTCCACCAACAGAGTTGGCTCGTGTTTTTTTTTTTTTTTGAAATCACACACCTACTTGCTGGCTAGTGTAGAAAGATCAAGAAGCCGCTTCTGGCCTGTGGGCGGTAACCTTTCCGTTTTGAAAGAGTTTTCAAGCTGCTTACAGAATGGATTGCTGATCAGCCTCGTGGGAAAAATGTAGAGGTTAAAGATTCATGAGGACGTGATCTTGGTCTGTCATAATTACGAGGGTTTATTAACATTTGGCCTCTGTTGGTGCTGGGTACTACATACAGGAAATGAGATTTCTCAGGGTATTTGCATCTTTTTTTTTTTCAGAGTCTCCCTCTGTCGCCAGGGCTGTAGTGCCGTGGCGTCAGCCTCGCTCACAGTAGCTTCAAACTCCTGGGCTCAGGCAATCATCCTGCCTCAGCCTCCTCCCGAGTAGCTGGCACTACAGGCACGCGCCACCACGCCCGGATAATTTTTTCTATATATTTTTAGTTGTCCAGCTAATTTCTTTCTATTTTTAGTAGAGACAGGGTCTCACTATGTTGCCCAGGCTGGTCTCGAACTCCTGACCTTGAGCGATCCTCCCGCCTCAGCCTCCCAGAGGGCTAGGATCACAGGCGTGCGCCACCACATTTGGCTAATATATATATATTTTTTACTTGTCCAGCTAATTTTTCTATTTTTTTTAGTAAAGATGGGGTCTCGCTCTTGCTCAGGCTGCTCTTAAACTCCTGACCTCGAGCGATCCTCCCGCCACGACCTCCTTGAGTGCCGGGATGACAGGCGTGATCCTTCACCCCGGGCTTTATTGATGAATATTTTGTTCCTTTGTTCCAGAATTTTTTTTTCTAAGTCCTGGGCTTCAGTAGGGGGAACAAACCACACAAGGCCTCTGTCCTGATTAAGCTTTATTCAAAGTATGTGGGATTCAGGGATACACAGCAGGTAAATAGACAGGGTCGTTTCAGATAGCCATGGAAACCACTGGTTAGTAAAAACTTCTAGAAAGAACTGGAAAGTTCAGTACGTATTTTGGGCTCTATGGGGCCTGACAAGTGTCTTTTGCAACTCGTGAACTCTGGTGATTTTAGTCCACGAGCAGCCCCAGGCAGTACATGATCAGGCATGTCTGTGTTCTGGTTAAACTTCAGACACTGAAATCGGAATTTCATGTAGTTTTCACGTGTCACAAAATATTCATTTTTTTCCTAAATTTTTTTCCCAACCATTGAAAAATGTAAAACCATTCTTTTTTTTTTTTTTAATTTTTTATTTCTTTGTTTTAAAAATGTACATATCCCATGCCCATGGGAAGCGATCTTTTTTTTTATTAATTATTTTACTTTCTTTTCTTTATTTTTTTTGAGAATGAGTCTCGCTCTGTCACGCGGGCTAGAGAGCCGTGGCGTCAGCCTCGCTCACAGCAGCCTCAGACTCCTGGGCTCAAGCAATCCTCCTGCCTCAGCCTCCCGAGTAGCTGGGACTACAGGCACGCGCCACCACGCCTGACTAATTTTTTTTTATATATATATATTTTTTAATTGGCCAATTAATTTGTTTCTATTTTTAGTAGAGACACGGTCTTGCTCTTGCTCAGGCTGGTTTCTAACTCCTGACCTCAATCGATCCTCCCGCCTCGGCCTCCCAGAGTGCCGGGATGACAGGCGTGAGCCACCGCAACCGGCCTGCTGTAGATTATTTTGATGTCTCTTTGGGGCTCCCAGGAGGCGGTGACAAATAGATAAATTTGTGTTGACCACCGTCATACTTACCTCAATAAATTTCTCTGTGGGCCAAGCCTTTCCAAAGGGTTTGAAAACCACTCTGTCGTAGAACACCAGCCTGGAAACACGAAGGGTTTAGTTTTGATTTTTTTCTCTTCCGAAAGACAGACTGTCTGTTATCAGACAAATAGCTTGTACCTTAGAGCTGCTTTTTCCAAAAAAAGGAAATAATATTAATTCTTAATAATTAATATTAATATAATGATTATTAATGTTAATAATTAATTAATTAAATACATTAATCTGGTAATTTACAAGATCAGTGGTGGGAACCAAATTCTGTTAATGAGGGCACTTTTGAGTTTTCTGGATATTGGGAAAATTCTTGTTGGTGCTTTTTTTTTATTTTGATAATGTAAACGAGCCTGGTCTCTCTTATTGTAATAAAAGTATTTTTCCCATATGTGTATTTTATTTATGCTTGTATTTAATGTTTTTAGTGTTCTTTGTTGTTCTGGGTAATTCTGTCAATAGATTTCTATGTGATATCATTTTTCTTCTTTTATTTTTAACTTTTTTAAATTTAATTGTATCTTTTTTGAGAGAGTGTCTCACTCTGTTGCCCGGGTTAGAGTGCTGTGGCGTCAGCCTCGCTCACAGCAGCCTCAGACTCCTGGGCTCAAGCGATCCTCCTGCCTCAGCCTCCCGAGTAGCTGGGACTACAGGCATGCGCCACCATGCCCGGCTAATTTTTTCTATATATTGTTACTTGTCCTACTAATTTCTTTCTATTTTTAGTAGAGACGGGGTCTCGCTCTTGCTCACGCTGGTCTCGAGCTCCTGACCTCGAGTGATCCTCCCGCCTCGGCCTCCCAGAGTTTTGGGATCACAGGCATGAGCCACCGCACCCGGGCTTCACTAATGTTAATGTGACGAATTTTGCAGCCTGAGACCCGGTGCAGGTTGAGTATGCCTCATCTGACATGCTCGGGACCACAAGGGTCTCCGATTTTGGAATTTTTTGAGATTTTGGAATATTTGTGTTATACTTCCTTTGAGGGTGAGCATCTCTTCTGTGCAAATTGTAAATCTGAAATGCTCCAACGGGCATGTCCTTTGAGCATCATGTTGGTGCTTAAAAGTGTCAGATTTTGCCGGGCGCCGTGGCTCACGCCTGTCATCCCAGCACTCTGGGAGGCCGAGGTGGGTGGATTGCTCGAGGTCAGGAGTTCCAGACCAGCCTGAGCAAGAGCGAGACCCCATCTCTACTAAAAATAGAAATAAATTAATTGGCCAACTAAAAATATATGTAAAAAATTGGCCGGGCGTTGGTGATGCATGCCTGTAGTCCCAGCTACTTGGGAGGCTGAGGCAGGAGGATCGCTTGAGCTCAGGAGTCTGAGGTTTCCGTGAGTGAGGCTGACTCCACGGCACTCTAGCCCGGGCAACAGAGCGAGACTCTGTCTCAAAAAAAAAAGTGTGAGATTTTGGGCGCGTTGGGATTTGGGGTGCCCGGCATGTGATTGTTCATCAGACTGTCACTCGTCCTCAATGATTCTTTCTCCTTCTTTTGATCCTCGGTCCCAGCAGGTTCCACCCTCCGGAGAAGCGACACCCATGGTGGACACTTCCCTCCGAGGCTGACGCCTGGCGCACCGTGTCCCTTGGTCACAGGATCGAGAAGACGAAGACGGTGACCGTCCTCCTAGACCGGATCCCTTTTGATACGGATCTCCTGTTTCTATGTGTTTTTTTTTTTTAAAAGAACTTTCTGGGAAACCTTTCGGGTCACAACTGCTCATCGTCATCTATGCAAAGAAAGGAAAACTGTCGCTGGGGTTTTGAGGAGGTACGTGTTTTTCCTTCTATGGCCAAAGGACATCCCTGAAACACTCAGAGTGTTAACCCTATAACCAAGACACTTTCTTCTGGGACTCAGTTTACCATCATTCACTGGTTCCATCCGCCTGTCTCCCATTTTCTCTGTTTTTTCTAGCAGTTGTAATAGCACAAGAACTTTCTTTTTTTTAGTTTTTATTTTTTTATATTTTTGAGACAGAGTCTCACTCTGTGGCCCAGGCTAGAGTGCCGTGGCGTCAGCCTTGCACACAGCAAACTCAGACTCCTGAGGCTCAAGCGATCCTCCTGGCTCAGCCTCCTCCTGAGTAGCTGGGACTACAGGCATGCACCACCAAGCTCGGCTAATTTTTTCTATTTTTAGTTCTGGCTAATTTCTTTCTATTTTTTTAGTAGAGACAGGGGTCTCGCTCTTGCTCAGGCTGGTCTCGAACTCCTGACCTCGAGCAATCCTCCCGCCTCGGCCTCCCAGAGTGCTTGCAAATGTCTTTTGATGGTCTTAATTTCTTTAATGGTAGACAACAGCATGTGAATTTTCTCTTTGATTTTCTTTTATTTTATTTTTTTATTTTTATTTTTTATGAATGAATTTTCATAGTAGGAGAAAAAGGGTAAATTGTCTGGGATTCTAAATTCTTTTCTACTTGTAGAGGGTTTTTTTTTTCCTTACCTGCATATTTTAACATGTTTGTGAGAGATGTGGGCATTGTCTTGTACACATACAGGAATTTCCTTAGAATATCAGCCTTAAATGAATATTTTAAATATTTTTGACTGTCTGTGGGAAGTATCTAGGCGTACAAGACTGAGCGCCAGTCTGTCCTAGTGCCTGGCAGAGTTCTCCTCGTGTATTAGGGACTCAATAAATACCTCTGCTGCTGTCTTAGGAGTTAGAAGCTTCTGTTCTGGCCTTTGTAAAGAAATGAGATTCTAGAGCTGGGCTTGGTGGCTCACGCCTGTAATCCTAGCACTCTGGGAGGCCGAGGCGGGAGGATCGAGCAAGGTCCCGAGTTCGAAACCAGCCTGAGCAAGAGTGAGACCCTGTCTCTACTAAAAAAATAGAAAGAAATTAGCTGGACAACTAAAAATTTATGTAGAAAAAATCAGCTGGGTGCAGTGGCTCATGCCTGTGATCCCAGCACTCTGGGAGGCCGAGGAGGGAGGATCGCTCGAGGTCAGGAATTTGAGACCAGCCTGAGCAAGAGTGGGACCCCGTCTCTACTAAAAATAGAAAGAAATTAGCTGGACAACTAAAAATAGATCTAGAAAAAATTAGCCGGGCATGGCAGTGCATGCCTGTAGTCCCAGCTACTCAGGAGGCTGAGGCAGGAGGATCGCTCGAGGTCAAGAGTTCGAGACCAGCCTGAGCAAGAGTGAGACCCCATGTCTACTAAACATAGGAAGAAATTAATTGGCAAACTAAAAATAAATGGAAAAAATTAGCTGTGCATGGTGGCCTGTGCCTGTAGTCCCAGCTACTCGGGAGGAGGCTGAGCCAGGAGAATCGCTTGAGCCTCAGGAGTCTGAGTTTGCTGTGAGCGAGGCTGACGCCATGGCACTCTAGCCCGGGCAACAGAGTGAGACTGTGTCTCAAAAAGGAAATGAGATTCTAATTAGGTGACCCCAGGTCATCTTTCAAATCACGAAAATCCCTTTCACCTCTGATTCAGTGAGTGACTCAGTTCATTTTTAGTCTTATTTTTAAAAATTTAGTCCAACATGGCCTTGAAGGCGGCTTCTTGAAAACAAGCAAACGCAGTCACCAGATAGGCTGGATCGGTAAGTGTTGCGGAATAACCCCCGGTCTGTGGCTTTAGTTGTTTGCCTAACTGAAGGTTCTTTCTTTTCTCTGTTAGAGTTACTTTAGGTTTTTTCTTCTTCTTTTTTTTTTTTTTTTTTTTTTGAGACGGAGTCTCGCTCTGTCACCCGGGCTAAAGTGCCGTGGCATCAGCCTCGCTCACAGCAACCTCGGACTCCTGGGCTCAAGCGATCCTCCTGCCTCAGCCTCCTGAGTAGCTGGGACTACAGGCATGTGCCACTATGCCCGGCTAATTTTTTGTATATATTTTTAGTTGTCCAATTAATTTCTTTCTATTTTTAGTAGAGATAGGGTCTCGCTCTTGCTCAGGCTGGTCTCGAACTTCTGACCTCGAGCGATCCTCACGCCTCGGCCTCCCAGAGTGCTGGGATTACAGGCGTGAGCCACCGCGCCCGGCCTCTACCTGACTTATTAAGAGGTTTTTTCTTTTTTTTTTTGTCATGAAGGGATGGTACTGTTTACTTACCCATCCACATTCCTCCAGGACACTTAATAATATATCCTGAACAAATGTCCACCCACTTAATATTTTGTAGAGTTAAATTTTGACACTGAGGTGTGAAACATCTATTTCCATACCTAGCTGGTTCCTGAAGGTAGAGGGTGGAAAGTCTTTAACTGTTTAACATACGTATTTTTGGAATTGTTGGAAATGTTTGGTAGATTAAACGTCGGTATAAATTATTGGAGACTGTTTCCTTCTTTGTTTTCTCTCCTAAAGTTCTTCCTTTGGTGACCCAAACAGGTTTTTCCAGTTCTCATTGGTGACTTTTTTTTCATTTTTTTTGAGACAGAGTCTCACTCTGTTGCCTGGGCTAGAGTCCCGTGGCGTCAGCCTCGCTCACAGCAACCTCAGACTCCTGGGCTCAAGCAATCCTCCTACCTCAGCCTCCTCCCGAGTAGGTGGGACTACAGGCACGCGGCACCATGCCTGGCTAATTTTTTCTGTGTATTTTTAGTTGGCCAATTAATTTCTTTCTATTTTTAGTAGAGACGGGGTCTCGCTGTTGCTCAGGCTGGTCTCGAACTCCTGACCTCGAGCGATCCTCCCGCCTCGGCCTCCCACGGTGCTGGGAATACAGGTTTGAGCCTCCACTCCTGGCCCTTGAAGAATGTCTTGATGTAGTCAATCAGCTCGTTGAGGGGGAAGGTATCAGGTAATTTCTTTGCAGACTAGACTAGTGTTAAAACTTGAAAGCCCTTGGCCCATTAATCTTTGTTGGATAAATTCATTTACATCGTGAAGCGTTGGTTTATTTTTCGGACCAATTTTTAAGTTTTCTTAAATGCTGGTTTTCTTCTGCTCGTTGAAATTGAAGACAGTGCTTTTTTATTTTTATTTTTTAGACCCCTGAGATGAAATATACAGTGTTTTTTTTGATTCATGGTTTTGATTTTGGAGCCTAGAATACCTGAATTATAGTTCCTAGGGCAGTGTTTTTTGTAAATACAGGTGGTAACCAGGGTACAAACGAGATATGTTCCTGAGAATGCTTTTAGGTGGTTTTATGGAACCTGGATCAGTGCATATAAGACGATTATAATAATATTATAATGGCTCATATGTGACAATAATGACATAGTGCCCGCCTGTCATCCCAGCACACTGGGAGGCTGAGGAGGGAGGATCGCTTGAGGTCAGGAGTTCGAGGCCAGCCTGAGCAAGAGTGAGACCCTGTCTCTACTAAAAATAAATAGAAATTAATTAGTCAACTAAACATGTAGAAAAATTAGCCGGGCGTGGTGGCGCATGCGTGTAGTCCCAGCTCCTCGGAGGGAGTCTGAGGCAGGAGGATCGCTTGAGCTCAGGAGACTGAGGCTGCTGTGAGCGAGGCTGACGCCATGGCACTCTAGCCTGGGCATCTAATTTTTTTTTTTTTTTTTTTTTAAAGAATAGTCGTGAAGTAGCATGGGGTTTCTTTTCAGGCCAAGGAAGCTATTCAGGAATTTTTTGAATAAGGCTGAGAGTTGACCTCGCCAGACTAATTCATGGGGAAGATGTTTTTTGCTGTGTGTGGTCGCAGAGAGTTTTTCACGCAAACGTTGCCCTGATTTCTTCTGCTTTTCCCACTGAGTTTTTTTTTTTTCCTCAGATAATTTTTTAAGTATCTGGAGATTTCAAATTCTTTCAGTGTTAATTTTTGGAAGACTTTTATTCGTAATGATTAATCTTGGGATAAGTTTAGCAAGAGCTTAGATTTCAAGACAAACCAGGGGTTTGTCTCTGCTTTGGGACTTGACAGGGAGGTGTCAAAAAAAAATAATAATTTTGCTGTGAAAACTACAGATGGATTTAGGTCGCTTTATTTTAGATTATTCAGTGGAGTTTGAGTTTCTGATGGTTTCTTCATGTAAACAGACAGCTGTCAGAAGAAGCCCTTTTGTAAATAAACGTCATTATCTTAGCTAAAGGCATCTTGCTAAAAAAATTGTTTTTTGTTTTGAGACAGAGTCTCGCTCTGTCGCCTGGGCTAGAGTGCTATGGCGTCAGCCTCGCTCACACCAACCACCAACTCCTGGGCTCAAGCGATCCTCCTGCCTCAGCCTCCCAAGTAGCTGGGACTACAGGCATGTGCCACCCCGCCCAGCTAATTTTTTCCACATATTTTTAGTTGTCTGGCTAATTTCTTTCTACTTTCAGTAGAGACTGGGTCTCGCTCTTGCTCATGCTGACCTCGAACTCCTGACCTTGAGTGATCCTCCTGCCTCGGCCTCCCAGAGTGCCGGGATGACAGGCGTCAGCCACCGTGCCCGGCTGAAGAAAGAATATTCTTTCTTGATTATAATTGTTCCTGATTATATTTCTGAAAAATTAGGAAATACTAGAAGGAACTAGAAAAAAAATGGCCATACTCCACCAGTGAGAGATGAGGACTGTTAACACTTCATTGTAGATGCTTCTGGTCTTTTTCCCGTGTGTATCTGTAACAGGTAAGTTTCCCCTTCTAAATTTCTCGCTTTGTAATTCTTAATGTTTGCTTTTCAGCTTTTCCTGAAAGGACTCTTGAACACCTTGGAAGGCCTAGAGGGAAAGTGGTCAAGGCAAGTATTCAACTCGTTACATAGTTAATGAAATTAAGTTGGTTCATGGCCAAACCAAAAAACGTTGGTCATCACATGTATCAAAAAACTAAGGCTTCCATCTCGGATAGACACAAAGAAAAAAAAATTACAAGAGATGAAAAATATAATTGAAAATTATAAATTACAAATTAAAAGAGATGAAATATATAAATTAATAAATATATAATTATTAAGTATAAATTATAAATTAAAAGAGCTGAAATATACAATTGAAAAAATAAATAAAAGAAAACTAAGGCCGGGCGTGGAGGCTCATGCCTGTCATCTGAGCACTCTGGGAGGCCGAAGCAGGAGGATCACTCGAGGTCAGGAGTTCGAGACCAGCCTGAGCAAGAGTGAGCCCCCGTCTCTACTAAGAATAGAAAGAAATTACTTGGGCAGATAAAAATATATAGAAAAAATGAGCCGGGTGTGGTCGCGCATGCCTGTAGTCTCAGCTACTCGGGAGGCTGAGGCAGGAGGATCGCTTGAGCCCAGG
>CAUYMX010120159.1:0-16008 GCA_963573855.1 Lepilemur septentrionalis
TGGTGGGACTGCAAACTAGTTCAACCTCTGTGGAAAGCAATATGGAGATACCTGAAAGCGATACAAGTAGATCTATCGTTTGATCCAGCAATCCCACTACTGGGCGTCTACCCAAAAGAACAAAAGACACTCTATAAAAAAGACACTTGCACTTGAATGTTTATAGCAGCACAATTCACAATTGCACAGTTGTGGAAACAACGCAAGTGCCCATCAATACAGGAGTGGATTAATAAAAATGTGGTATATGTATACCATGGAGTACTATTCAGCCATAAGAAACAATGGTGATACAGCACCTCTTGTATTTTCCTGGATGGAGCTGAAACCCGTTCTACTAAGTGAAGTATCCCAAGAATGGATGGACAGGTACCATATGTACTCAGCAGTCAATTGGTATTAGCTGATCAACACCTAAGTGGACACACAGGAACAACATTTATCGGGTGTCAGGCAGACGGGAGGGGGAGGAGGGGATGGGTATATACATACATAATGAGTGCAATGCGCACCATCTGGGGGATGGTCAGGCTTGAGGCTCTGACTGGAGGGGGGAGGGGGGAAGGACAATATTTGTAACCTTAACATTTGTACCCCCATAATATGCTGAAATAAAAAAAAAAACGAAGTGGTGTGTCTGGGTTGGGAAGGGAGGTAGGAGACCTGCCCCCATGCCGAGCGGCTGACACGGACGTGGCAGAGCACGGCCCGCTGACAGCTGGAGAGGGGACTGTTGAAGAAATGGTGACAAAATTCTCAGAAGGGAATGATCTGAATATGAAGTTTTAAAAGACTCTCTTAGGAAAATTGATGCTACTCTTGACTTTTGGTGTTGAAAAGTGATTCTCTGTCGATGGTGTCATGAAATTCAAGCACGAGGCAGGGGATGTCGTTCCGTGCCACCGCAGAACCTCCTCAGGATACGAGGACGTGAACAGTCAACACGTGATTCATTTAATATTTTTAAAGTGAGCATATAAATGCAATTACAGCATATTTTGTTAACTAGAAGAATATACATTTTCACATTTTTTCTAGACAAATTTCCAATCAACTCTTTTTAATATTTACCAAAAATGTTGGCTTCTAGCTGAATTCTTTCTAAGTGACCTTTTTCCGGTGCTGACTGACCTTGAATAATAAAGACCTTCTGTCTATATTTGGGCATCTTCGTCTTTTTTTAAAGATCCCTCTCCTCCTGTGGCTGTATCTGTCTTGCTGAGCCGCCGCCAGGCGAGTCCCGGAGCCTGGGAAACGGGCTCGCGTGCCACCGTCACCACCCAGCCAGCGTCTGACGTGGGGAAGAGGACGTGGGGCCTGGACACGCACTTACGGGACGCAGGGAGCAGGGAGCGCACCACCTGAAAGCAGTCAGACGCCCCTGGAGAGGGAGCCAAGCCCCAACCCATGGAGGGCTGGCGTCCCACGGCTCCTAATGTGGTCCACGCGTAGCAGCCAGTCTGCCTCCCACGCAAACGCGGCTCCCCCCGTGCTGGTCCCACCCTGGGCTCCGGCTCTTCCTGCGGGAGCTGATCTTCACCCAGCGACAGCCCTTCCACCATGGGACGCCGCCTTTCAATCCGCCATGCGTCCCCTCGTCAGAGCGCAGCTCCCCTCCACGGCTGTGGCAGGGGCTCCGGAACCTTCCCCACCTGCCCCTCCCGCAGGTCAGTCCAGCTTATGGACGCTTCTACTATGACAGCTGAGCAGAAGTGCCACAATTCCTTAGATCGCGCTGAACTGCCTTGATCGTACAAAATGAATAGTACAGAACAGGCTTTTAAAAATATTTTGGGGGAACTTATGTCTCATTGAGGACTTGTAGCGAGGTCACAGGTGGCCACACAAAAGGCCTTATAAAATGATTTTTGAAACTACCTTTCTCTCTCTCTTTTTAACAGAGTTAGTTTTTTGGGACCCAACTGCAGAGTACTGCAGGAACTCATCTTCTGTTTCTTCTTGCTGTAGTTTAGTCATTGTTATAGACTGAGATGTTTTAATAGTTTACCTTTATTTCTAATAGAAATTTCAAAAATAGAGAAAAGTATAACCAAGGAAATAAAAGTGGTCCGCAGTATCCTCCTAGTAATAACCGCCTCCATCTGTGGCCTATTTGTCTAGACTTCTCTCTCTCTTTCTCTCTCTCAAGCATAATAAACACAGAATATGCGAAGGGTATACTACATAATATATTCACTTGATAATATACTGCGAGTACTTTCCCATGTCATTAAATGTTCTTGTGTAAATGAATATACATTATCTTATTTTAGAGCCATATCACAATTTATTTAACCAAACTCTTACTGTTGGATATTTAGATTGCTTCTAATCTTTCCATAGCATTAACTGATCTGCAGTGAACACCCTGGGTCACAAACCATTCTGCGCATCTCTGAGATGCTCTTAGCATAAACCGCTCAAAGTGAAATTAGTGCATAAAGACCTGGCAATCTTTAAAGCTCTTGCAATCTTGTTGAAACTGGATTAAATATGCAACGTGTTAATTCTGTGCCATTTACATATTTGATAAATATCCTCCAACTTAAGCTAAATGTTCAAAAGGCAGAGTCTTGTGGCAAATGAGTAGTACCGGATTTTATAATTTTACCTGGATGTTTTTCTCTCCTGTCCTCAAATTTAAATTGCTACATACTGAGCAAGTGCTATGTACGAGACTGTGCTTAAG
Organism: Lepilemur septentrionalis; assembly: GCA_963573855.1. Taxonomy (NCBI): domain Eukaryota; kingdom Metazoa; phylum Chordata; class Mammalia; order Primates; family Lepilemuridae; genus Lepilemur; species Lepilemur septentrionalis. The sequence goes on from CAUYMX010120159.1 coordinate 2,690, forward strand.
GTACCGCCTTGCAGCAACTCTGGGTGGTCAGTGTTGTCATCCTCCTGTTTCAGATGAAAACTGAGTCTCACGGTTACGCAAGGTCACTTGGCGGGAGATCGGCAGCAGTAGCCTTCAAACAGGTCTGTCATTCTCTGAATGCTTAGCTCACTGCGCGTCCTCACGAACAGGACTTCTGAGCCGCTGGGTGTACCTGGCTTCCTCCTAGGGGTGCTCCATCACCTGCCTCAGCCGTCTGCGGCTCTCATGGCCCCGTCTTCCCTGACGCATCCGCGTAAGTGCCCCCAAAGGAGCACCCTCCCCGTCGCCTCTCAGTCTGCCTAAAGCAGGGCAAGTGTCGAGCCCCATTCTTTGCACCTGTGAGCTCTCTTGACTTCACGGCGACTCACGGGCCACCGCAGTTTCCTCCTGAGAGGATCTCTGGTCGTGTCCCAGTGGGACGCAGCTCTGGGGACCCGGACTTCTGACTCTCCTTCTCCTGGGTCTCGTGTGCTCAGACATCCAACCCTTGTATCTCCTCTGTCTCCTGAAGATCCTTGTATTTCAGCCTCCACCTACCTATTCCATCCTGCCCACCCTTTCAGCGGAGAACAGAGGGTTCCGGAAACTCTCTCGCTCTCTCTTCTTTAAGCACCCAGCCCCACTACATTGGCGGGTCTGGGTGTGGACAGCACCACCCGCCACGTGGCCCCGGACGGGCCGGTTTCCCCCCAGAGACGCTGAACCGGAGGCGGCGGTGCGGCTGCTGCTGTTTTAAAGTTTCCTCAGCAACTGTGACTGCTGGGTCAGCAGTTTCACCTCTGCATTCATTCACCTCTGGGCCTCCGAGGACCCGCCTTCGACACGCCTGGCCTCTGCGGACCCCCTTGCCAGGTGGGGTCCCGAGCTCCGGCAGGGACCAAGGGACATTCAGCAGAGACAAAAGTCATCTTTGCACGTTTCTAGGAGCTTTCCTGGTCTTTCTGTGCAGTGCGCCTGAGGGTTAGTGGACACGGAGAGGAGGGAGCTGAGGACAGTCTAGGAGAAGTGCCTGGTGCAGTCGCCCTACTCGAGGCAGGCCAATCCCCGAGTGCGTGGGCACCGCAGGACAGGCGGCCAGGAAGGTGACCATCTCAGGGGTGCTGGGGAGACAGTCCTGTACCAGGTGGGGTTTGGGAGGCCGTGACAACTCAATTTTCCCAAGAAAGGCAGGATGTGAAAGGGTGAAATGTCTCTGGGTGAATAGGACAGGCGGCCCTGTGTGAGTTAAATCCCGGGACAGTGTTGGGAAGCGAACCCTGAGTGTGCCAGCCCCGGGCTCCTCCTTCCCGCCTCTTGTCTCTGCTGTCTCTGCTCACCCCCCGACCCGTGCCACAGCTGACTTCCCCGGCCAGGGCCATGGGAACAACGCAAATGAGCCCAGCACTTCCCCACCCTGGCCTCGGTCCCCAGCTCCTCGTCCCCCAGCAGGGATCTCGGGAACTTCACTGTGACGGTGACAATATTAGGACTGGTGCTGCCTCCCTCGAGCCACGCATTAAATTGTCTTATGCTGGGGCTATTAGCTGCAAAGAATGGGACAAAATTGAGCCACTTTCACTTCTGTGATGCCGTCCATTAATCACTATTAACAGCCAAAGACTGTCAAAACAGACAAGTGATGTGTACCCCGAGAACAACTCGTCTGATCAGCGCTTTGACATTTTAATCTCAGTAATTTCCATCGCTGGAGAAATGGGGCCCAGATAACCTAGACAGATGCACGCACACAGTGTACGGCGATAACGACACACACCGTGGGTATAAACACGCACACACGGCCGTGGGTGAGGCCATGCTCCGTGCGTACAGCACACACACACAGCGCCGACGGCACGCGCCCCCGCACGCAGTGCAGCGGTGCCTAGAAACGATCCTCTGGGGCCAGAACAGGGGCAGCCAGTGCTCCCGAGAGCAGGACGGGGCCACAGACACGCTCCGTGCTGACATCTTCCACCCTCCCGCCGTTGGTCTGTGACCCTGAAAACACATACATTTCTTTTGCTTTCCGGAGGCACATAATCTCGTGAAGCTATTAGCTGTTACCACAGATGTTTTAAAAATAAAAGACATTTTAGGGCTCAGAGAAGGATGAAATGTAGGAACTCCAACACAAGCAGAAAGTTGCTGAGTTGATAAAAGCATTATTTGACTCACGGCGGCCTTTATTTTAACTGGGTCTGTCTAGTGGGCACGAATCCCGTGGTTTACGCGTCCCCTAAACAGCTTTGAAATGCTGGGACCCGTCCTGCTGAGATCACCCTGTGCACGGAAACACCTGGATTGATCATTTTCCCCGCTTTAATGCTGGTATTGACTTTGGCCTAAAAATGACAGGTTTAAAGACTGTCATTAGTCTAAATTACAAACAGATTATATGTTGATATAATAAATGTTTTACCTTTAATTTTTGTTTTAGTATCTTCTTATAAATGGGTATCAAACCATGTTGAACCTATTTATTAAGGCTTTCCTCTGAAAGATGCCTCGGTTGCAAAAGGAAACCTTCTTTCTTTACCAGCCGGGTCGGGGTCCGGGTTCTGACTGGGGCGGCCCGTGCACAGCGGCCCAAACACCGTGTGCGCTGTCCCATCTGCTGTCCTGGCTCCGACCGCCTGTCGCTCCACAAACATTCCTTCCTCCACCCTCCCTGCCTACAAGACCCTGCTCGTCTTAGAAATTCTGGTGTCATGGACAGGATCGTCTGCCCTCTTCCCCCAAATTCGTACGCTGCGGCCCCAAGACCTCAGAACGTGACTGCATTTGGAGATGGGTCTTTACAGAGTTTATTAAGTTAAAATGAGGTCACTAGGGTGAGGGGATGACGGCACAGACACCGACAGAGGGACCACGTGAGGACACGGGGAGAAGACAGCGTCTGTGAGCCAGAGAAGCTGCAGAGGGAACCAGCCCCGCCCACACCGTGACCTTGGGCTTCCGGCCTCCGGGACTGAGGGGAGAGACCTCTGCTGAGGCAGCTGCCCCGTCCACAGCCCTTGGCGGCGCAGCCCGAGCCGACACACACCTGGCTCGATCGCTTTCCAGGAACTCGTCCCAGAGCAGAGCCGGCGCAAGCACAACACGCAATTCCCAAATAACACCTTCCCTGTCATCTATGATTCCTTGATCAGGACAGTCCCCTTGAGGCAGAGACTCCTTGTCCCTGGCCACAAAGCTTGGACACTAGTGCTCAGGACTAGGGTGGCTGGGGAAGAAGAGGCTCCGTTCTCACCTCCACCTGAAGGACACCACCTCCCCACCAGACCCACACAGTGGAGCCTCCTGGAGGACCCTAAAATTAGTCCTTTAGCTCTGGCTTCGCCTTGGTTTGCAGCGGGCAAGCTGTGACGTGTGAGCAGAAAGGAGAAGGTACGACTGCTCCAGCTACCTGGCTTCGGCCTCGTGGGACGGACTAAACGCTCAGGACCGGGGGCTGTAAATCGGTGACCACCCATCGACCGACCACAAAGTCCTGAAGAGCAACTTGCTAGACGTGAGTTGCTGAGCCAGAGCTCAGGGCACCCGGGGCCAGCAGGGCTGAGTGCCCATCCAGGTGTGATGTGTCGACCCGTCACACTACGGGAAACCCTCAGTTCTTCTTGACTTCCATGCACCAAGAGACCCCATTCAGGAGAACAGCTACGAATGAAAAATAAATAGGCTGTTCCCTGGAGTTTGACGTGCAGACACACATTGCCCTGACTACAGTGCGTCTGTCTCTGATTTGTGACAGCGACATGTGCAATTGGTGCTGATTCCTCTTTAATGTGGAGCAGTGTGAGCTCTAGTGAGCTCATCTCGGAATGGGCTACGGCACGGCGCGTGTGGGCCAGGAACACCGGAGTTGTGTCAGATACAACTCGGAGCTAAAATGGCGCAGGCTGGTAGCGATCACTTCCTCTTGTATGCCTGCTTCCTCCTCCCCTCCCTGTCTCCTTTTCTGTCTCTCTGTGTCTCTCTCTTTCTCTGTGTCTCCCTTGGTCTCTATGTCTTTCTCCGCCCTGTCTCTGTCCCTGTCTCTGTCTCACGCACACACAGGATTGTTCCACTGGATGAGAAGTAGGCTGAGCTTTTCACAGGGAAAGACTCCTTCCCAAAGTCTAAACCGAAGTTATTATCAGTGAAAAACTGGCTCTCAGGTGTTCTCCAGGTCGTGGGAAACAGGACACTCCCCGACGCTCCCTCTGCCCGCAGGTGAGCCGCGCCATAGCAGCGCGTGGCTTCACCGCTGGGTCCCTATCTGCTGTTGACCAAGCGGTGACAACACCAATGCCTTTCCCAGGGAGGCGGCCTGTGGACAGCGGTGGCTCAGCACCGGCATGAGGCCGGTGGGAGACACCTGGGATCTCGGGGACAGGAGTCTCCCAGCCCCCTGGAAGATCAGGAGGCAGACTCCAGCCAGCGCGAGCACTCGGGCAATTTCTAGCCAGTGATTTCCACTGGCAAATGAGCAGGTTTGCATGGAAAGTCATTAATTATCTCCCATTTAATCATCCATTTTAAGAGTGTCTGTGGGCTGGATAATTAAAGAGACAGGGTTTTATAGGGATTACTGGGGCACTAAAATCCCCAGCCATGTGCCAGGCTGACAGTGCTCATCTCAACCCTTAGAACCCGTCTCTGATCGCGTCGAGACGCTCCTGAGCTTCCTCTGAGGCCTGGGGCTGCTGGACTCAGCCACCTGATTTCTCGCTGCCTCCCACCCTGTCCTAGGCCGGATCAGTCTGGCTGGGGAAGCCCTGAGTGTCTGCTGTCCCGGTCCCATCCCCCCGTGCCAAGGCTGGAGGGAGGCTGCTGCAGGACGATGACCGGGGCAGTGTCCGGGCTTCCTCTGCAAGGGGAGGCAGCAGGCATCGCTACCGGTGCAACGTCCCATGCCGAGCGCTGGCCCTGCCTGGGGACTTTGAAAAGTGATTCCCTGTTTTTTTAACCTGGGTCCCACTGCCAGGTCCCACTTGCCAAGCACCGCACCGCCCTCGCCGCACTGAGAGCGTTCTCTGAGAGCATAGGTCACACCGACACACGCCATCATTCCAGGCCGCAGCTCTGTGGACCTGTGAAGTGTGATGTTCTGCTCACAGACGCGGCAGAGCCCTGGGGAGAACCAGGAGACAAGATCCAGTTCAAGAGACTGGACTAAGGCAGAATTAAAAATACAAGAGCAGATGGGCTCATGGGCTCAAGAACTGTGCCCAGCATGGGGTTGGGACCGTCCGCTGCAGCCTGAGAAATGGCTCCCCTGAGGCAGCAGAGGAGTGGGGGGAGGAGGGTCCCAGGCAGGCCGCAGGAACCCGGGACGGGGACAGCGGATGTTGACATCGTGGTTCACCAGACTGACAGAGAAGTGAGAGTAAGACAGAAGCCAATTCTGCATTTGGCCTTCGGCTCCTACAACCTCTTAGGAAGTTGTAGGGGACAGTGATGGGGCCAGGTGTGGGGTGCAAGAGGAACTCCCCCTATAGACTTCATTGTCCTTACCAAGGAACTTTAGACGAACTGTTTAGGAAAAATACCTCCAAAGAGACTGGAAGTTTTCCATCTTCCGTTGAAGAGGCAAAAATATCTCTTGCGAGTTTTTTAAAACCAAAACCTATGCTCACGCAGGTCTGTCTTTCAAATTTGCACTCATTACTGGTCCCTGAAATTTTAAGCCAAGATTACGGCTCCGGGTGACCTGGGCTTAGCAGGACACCAAGCACGTAAAGAGCAGACAAAAATCCTCCCCAGAGGAACCTGACTTCAAACCAGGCCTCAGAAACTCTCCGTTCACAGAACCCAGCACACGCTCACTCACACTCAAAAGGAAAGGACACACGAAAACGAGTCCCCGTGAACAGCAGACGGCAGGAACGACGCACACAGTGAGTCTGCACAGACTGCAGCGACGGGTCATCAGACGCTTGATCGTGTCGTTGTGTGTGAGCGGGTGGACCAGCGTGGGAAATGGCAACAGGGTTTAGAGATGGGATGACAAGAACAGCGGACACACTGCATGTGGGGTGTGCACAAGAGAGTCACGCAGAGGCCTGAGCCTTCGGGCCCGAGCAGTCAGGAGAATCGGCCGGCGTTGGCCAAGGGCTCTGGCAGCACTCTCAGCCCAGCCCCGCCCAGGTGTGGTCATCTCTCCAGTGCCAGGTCCCTGTCCGGGCGGGGAAGACAGCAGGTCCCTGGTCCACCAGGACTGTACCACTTATCTGACCTACGGATGTGGACGCCGTGACCCCAGACCGTGGGTAGACCTGTGGGCTCAAAATGTCACACGCTCATCTGTAGCGCACGTGGCAGGCCAGCAGGCCAAACGAAACCACCGAGAGAAGGAGCGTGCACAGAGAAGAGAAATGGACCAAGGCCGAGCCCCGGGACAAGACAGAGGATCCAAGACGCTTCTGAGGACACGGTGAGGGACACGGAGAAACGGCAATGACATAGAGCTGCTGCCCAGGGCTAAAAAGGACCAGAGACGAATCGTCGGGTTTGAAAGCAGAGGAAATCTCCCGACACACAGCACTGGTGCCCCGGAACAGAACTGAAATAACAGAAGGTAAAAGTATTTCAAGATGTAATTCAAACAAACTTTTCAGAAATAAAACCAAATCTGCAGGCATGAAGCACACACCAAAGTCAAACATGCAGTGACATAATGTAAAAGGTCATAAATGTCCAGAGTCTGATGCGTGTCTTGGGCTGCGATAACAAGACACCGCAGACCACTCAATCCACAAACAGCGGAAACGTGCCTCTGACAGTTCCGGGGCTGGGAGTCCACGGTCCAGGCAAAAGGAGCCCCACCTTCCCCAGGGCACTGACCCACTCCCGGGGCTCTGCCCACATGTACCCACCCCCTCCCGGAGGCTCCCCTCTTAATACCAACACACTAGGGATTCCATTTTAACGTGTGAGTTTTGAGAGACAAAAACATTCAGACCACAGCAACACAGAATAGGGACCAGCATCGTAACCACTAGCTGAGCATGTGCAGCAACCCCCCCGTTGGAAGAGGAAGGCCAGGCAGGAGACAGCCTCATTCCCCACAGCCATATCGCGTACAGGAAGCACTGAACAGCGACTCAGAAACTTGGAAAGTAAAAGGATGTGGGGGAAAAACAAGCCAGGCAGATTCGCAGATTCAGTTCACATAAAGAAAAAAGAAAACCTGCAAAAATTACCAGGCCGGTTCTGCAGAAAAGGAATAAATGGGAGCTAATCAGGCTGTAATTATTAAACATGTCACACTGGGACATGCACAGATAAACAGATCAATGTAGCAGAATAGAAAGCCCATTCACGGGACCAAATGCATTTCAAGTTAGTCGAAGGAAAGACGGATGATATCACAGTGTTGTAACAACTGGGCTGCCATCTGGAAAAAAGTCACAGCACTGCTCACTACTTCTGCAAATATAAATTCTGGAATGACAAAATTTGCATTATTGAAAAAAAAAAGACATACACACAGCGTCTAGCACTCTGGGAGGCTGAGGCAGGAGGATCGCTTGAGCCCAGAAGTTGGAGGCTGCAGTGAGCTATGATGATGCCACAGCACTCTAGCCCAGGTGACAGACCGAGACCCTGTATCAAAAAAAAAAAAAAAAAAGGAAAGAAAAGAAAAGAAAAGAAAAGAAAAAAGAAAAAAAAGAAAAGAAAAGAAACGAAACATAGGGCAATATTTTTTTAAAATCTTAGAGTATGAAAGGCCTAAGTATGATACATAACTCACAAGCCATAAAAATTGATGCTATACTCAACAAATATAAAAAGTATCTTTATAAGGAAAAGTGTGATACGGTCAAAAGACAAATACGAATTAGGCAAACAGAAAATATTTGTAGACCATATCATAGAAAAGAGATAATATTTGACTTATAAAGAGTTTTTATAAATCAATAATAAAAAACAACGCAATAGAAAAAATGGCCAATATTTATAAACATGTAGTTCACAGAAAAGGAAGTCCAAATAGCTCTTAGGCATATAAAAAGAAACTGTCACTCAGAATAAGGGAAGTATAAGTTTAAAATATAATGAAATCATTTTTAAAACCTGTCAGTTGGGCAAAGATCAAAGCACTTGATGACATATTATTAGCAGCTCCATGGTACAATGATAGTATTAATATTAATAGATACAGAGTCTAGAGGAGAAAATCTGCCAATATCTATAAAAATTAAAATCTCTCACACACTTGACCCAGCAACTGCACTGCTAGGAATTTGGTCTACACATGAGAACGGCACACACACAAACACACTGAACACGGCACCTATCTGAACTGCAAAAGATTGAAGATAGCACAGGAAGCAGGTTAAACAAATGATGTTACAGCGATACACTGAGATACCACGCAGGTGTTAAGAGGAGTCAGACAGTTTTAGACGCTTTTATATGAAATACAATTCCAGTATGATTGTTAACTGTCAATGTTGCCATCTAAGAAAATCTGAGGATGTATAGGAAGAGCGCCAGATATAAGGGAGAAAAAGAGACTGTGTGTTTGTACATGTGCCCACATAGGTATCACTCACTCCGGAGGAGCCCAGCAACTCGGCTCCATGGAGGGAGCCAGATGGCGCCAGGACAGGAGTGGGAAGGAAAATTCCTTTTTGCTCTATGTCTTTTATGATTTTTGAATTTTTTATATGTGCATATGTTACTCAAAAAAAAACCCCCTCAAAATATAAATTATGTTTTTGTTTCTGGTTTTTTTTTAAAGAAATGGATCCTTCAGTATCTCTGGATCCTTCTGAACTCTGATTGGGCTGGGGATTCTGAACTAATACAGTCTAATCAAACCACTGTCTCGCAGGAAATAAGAAACCCAGGACTGTGTGTTAGCGAGGTTTCCTAAGTCCCGTCGGCACCGCTACCCTGCTAAATGGCAGGTGCTTGTATACAATCAAGAGTTGATTTTAGCTGCTCGAACCCACTTCGGAAGAATAACAAACAGCTCGGCTTCAATTCTACCCTTTTCTGGCCTATATTTTCTATAATTGAGGACAGATCTCTGAGTGATGGCCGTGCCTTGAGCAAAATTCTATCTCAGTGGTGGGACAGGTTGTATTTTTTATACCTATCTCCCTTTGCTATTCCAATATCTGCCTCTCAAGCCAGATAAATTTCATTTTGATTGAGAGGTTGCTGGAACCTGGCTTGTCGTGCCCCTTAGGAAGTTTCTCCTCCTTTATTTTCCAGATGTCTGCCTCTTGAACAAAATAAACTTCCAGTCCTACGGAAAGGACACTCGCTGCGGCTCACCTGGCCAACGCCCCATAGGAAGTCTCTGTTTTCTCTCTTGCATCTCAGTCTCAGACGAGGCAGCAGATGAATTCGAGAATCGTGACAGAAATAAAATGTCTAGAGGTGCTTTCTTACTTGTTTTAACGTACTGTGAAAACTAGTAAAAACACGGGTAAATTAAGCTTTCTTAATTTACCTTAAACATTCATAGTGGGAAAGTGTAAAACTGAGAACTGGCTCAATGGAATGCAAGTATTCACGACGCCGTCACAGACGGAAGCGGACAGAGAAACGGAGGGGCCGGTGTGGTTTGGGGAAGGGAGCGGGTCTGCGGCTGGCGGCTGGCGGCAGGGCGGGGCGGCCGCAGAACTTTGGGCACAATGTGGGGACCCCCAGCTCGGGGCCAGGCTCCTCCTCCCACCGCCTGTGGCTTTGCTGCCAGGTGTCTGGCTGTCCCCTCTCTCTCAAGCCAGGCGGCAACGGCCGTTTCTTCCTTTTTCCCCTTGGAGAATCGCTCTGGAGTTGAATCCCAGATCCCTCACTGGGTGCTGCCAGGGTCACTGTGCACCTGCCCGGACGACGTGTGATCACCATGTGCTGCTGCGTCCGCATCGCGCTCCGTGTCCCTTCTGAATGCCGAGAGCCTCCTGGGTGGGTACCTTTCCTTCACTCTGCAACAAGGACCACTTTAGCTTGCAGCAAAAGTGAACTCTGGAAAATGTCACAATTCCGTTTCCATTTCAGCAGCATTGAACCTATTGCCCTGTCTTAAAAATCGCTTAGGCCGGGCGCGGTGGATCACGCCTGTAATCCTAGCACTCTGGGAGGCCGAGGAGGGCGGATCGCTCAAGGTCAGGAGTTCGAGACCAGCCTGAGCAAGAGCGAGACCCCGTCTCTACTATAAGTAGAAAAAGATCAGTTGGCCAACTAAAAACATATAGAAAAAATTAGCCGGGCATGGTGGCGCATGCCTGTAGTCCCAGCTACTTGGGAGGCTGATGCAGGAGGGTCGCCTGAGCCCAGGAGTTTGAGATTGCTGTGAGCTAGGCTGACGCCATGGCACTCTAGCCTGGGCAACACAGTGAGACTCTGTCTCAAAAAAAAAAAAAAACTAATATGAGGATATATTTAAAATATTATTAATAGGCAATGGAGTAAATAATGGTTTATATATTATATCTATCAGTAAATGGCAATATCATTTGTCCTATTGCTCAGGCCAAACTTGGAAAAATCCTAATGCTTCTCTTTCTTTGTTACCCCATATCTAATCCATCAACACATCCTGTACATCCTGCACATAAAATATCCCTGATTCAAACAATTCCCAATGCTTATACCATGACCACTCGGTATGATGACGCCACCCCCACCATCTTTTGCCCGGACTCTGCAGTCTCCTAAGTCTCTTCCTGGTTTACACCCCCACCCTCTCTGGTTTTCAGATAGCATCCAATGGTCCTTTTAAAACATGTTGAATCAGGCTGTCTCCCTGCTCAAATTCTAAAGTCTTCCTGTCCCACCCAAAGGAAAGCCCCAAATCCTTATCCTGAGCTGCCAGGGCATGCAGGAAGTGGCCCCTGCTTCCTCACCAGTCATCAACTCCACACTGACCATACTGACCTCCTTATTCTTCTACCTCCTCAGAAAGAGCCTGTTGTTGCCACCACCAGGGGTGCTTGTCCCCCAGATATCCTCAAGGGTTGTGCCCTCACTGAATCAAGACCTCTGCTCAAAGAGGACTTCCCTGACCACCCTATCGAGAACACCACACCCTGCCTCTCACCCATAGCCCCTTTACTCTACTTTGGTTTTCTTCTTAACTCTGTATTTTCATTTGTTCATTATCTGTCTCCCCTGTGAAATTATAAGCACCCTGAGAGCAGGGACTTACTCACTTTTGTTCTCTGCTGTATTCTCATATCCTAGAACAGGTCAAATAGAAGGTACAGAGTAAATATTTGGTGGTTGGACAAGTGAATGATTGACTGAATTATGAAGTACTATGATGTCATTTTAAAAATGAGGTAGACTGCTAAGGTCTGAATATTTGTGTCCCCCCAAAATTCATATGTTGAAACATGACTAGGAATATGGTGGTATTAGGAGGTGGGGCCTTGGGAAGTGATTAGGTCATGAGAGAGGAGCCCTCAAGAATGGGATTGGTGCCCTAATAACAGAGGCCAAGGGAGCGTATTTGCTCCCTCTGCCACATGAGCGTGTAGCAAGAAGGTGCCATCCATGAACCAGGAATAGGGCCCTCACCAGACACTGAATCTGCCAGTGCCTTGATCTTGGACTTCCTACTCTTCAGAACTGTGAGAAATAAAATCCTGTTGTTTATAAGCTACCTAGTTTATGGTATTTTGTTATAACAGCCTGAACAAACCAAGACATAGACCTTTATTTACTGGCATGGAAAGATTTCCACAACATAGTATTTATTAAAAAAAGCAAATCAGTTCTCAAAAACGAGTGAAAATAAAATAATAATAAAAAGCAAATCAGTGGACGTTATTTACAGTATAATTCCAGTTATGTTTTTATAAACAAATATTTGTATGTCCATTCATTCATTGATTCAACAAATATTTACTGAGCTCCTACTGTGTGTGTACCATGTACTGTTTGAGGCACTGGAGATGTATCAGTGAACAAGCAAGGTCCCTGCTTTGTGGAACTTACAGTCTTGTTAATGAGCCCGCAAAGGGGGTTTTTAATTACTGAGACAATGAGGACTATCGAGGAGGAAAGGAAGTTTATTGTGGAGGACGTCAACCAGCAGGTGGGAGGACTGCCTCAAATCTGTCTCCATGACCTACAGGATCAGGGGTTTTTCTAGAGGTGAAGTGAATAATGCATGAAGTGAGTGAGCATCGTTACATGATTGGGATAGAGTGCAGGGCACGCAAGCACAGTGAGAAATCATATTGGCACTTACATCGTAGGATCAAAAAAAATGATGGCTAAGCCCCTCCCATGGCAGAGATCTTAGTGGTATAATGAGCTGGGGGGTAATATTTGTCCGTCTCGTGGGCATGCAGGTTGTAGGGAGTAGGTTGCTTAAGCAGGTCCTGGAGCAAAATTTGCAGTGGAATGCCACTTCTCTTGACTTTTTTGAACAATCAAGTTGTGTAAGACTTTGTAGTTATCTCGTGGCTGCAAGGAGGTTCTGCTGTTTCTGAAAAACAATTCAAAAGGGAATGGCCCAGTGAATCAGAAAGTTACTAAGTTCTGGTCAGTAAATCTTACTGGTCTGGGAACTTGAAACATAAGAGAACTGCAGAAAGGCGTTTTTGTTCTTGAAGCTGTTTACAATCTGGTGGGGTAAGACAAGCCAAACAAGTAAACAAACATACGTAGTATGGTAATAACTGTAGCCCCAAGATCTGTGAAGAAAGTAACACACAGTAGTGTGCTGTGGGGTGAGGAGTGGGTTTTTTACATTGAACAGACAGAGATGGTCTCTCTGAGGCAGTGACATCTCAGCTGATTCTTACACATGTAGATGTAAATGCAAAGAAGGGGCCTGAAAGGATGTACCCCAAATTGTTGACAGCATTTACTTTTGTGCAGAACAATAGAATTATAGTTTGAAATGTGGCAGAGGGTGGGCAAATGGGAAGACAGCTACATTTTTGAGGGGTCTCACTATGTTGCCTTAAACTCTTGGGCTCAAGCGATCCTCCTGAGTAGCTGGGACTACAGGTGTGTGTCACCACACCTGGTTACATTTTTATCTATCATCTGTGTTGGATTCATGTTGCAGGAGAATTCATTGACTCTGTGTGTAATTTGTAAAAGGCAAACAGTAAAAATAATGCACATTTCTTTTTTATTTTATTTTATTTTATTTTATTTTATTTATTTATTTATTTATTTAGAGACAGAGTCTCACTCTGTTGCCCGGGCTAGAGTGCCGGGGCGTCAGCCTAGCTCACAGCAACCTCAAACTCCTGGGCTCAAGCAATCCCCCTGCCTCAGCCTCCCGAGTAGCTGGGACTATAGTCACATGCCACAATGCCCAGCTAATTTTTTCTATATATTTTTAGTTGGCCAATTAATTT
>CAUYMX010120162.1:0-13016 GCA_963573855.1 Lepilemur septentrionalis
TAGCTTTTGGAAATGAGTCATTTAATGTCAACTGTGTTCCTAGATCCTCCTGAAACTTCCTTCTCCCATCCCCTCTCCACCCTGGATGGAGCCTGAATTGAGGCTGACACATAATAGTCTGCCTTGGAAGGGATTTAGCCCTGGAACTAGGGTTTGCTGGTGTTGCCCTTTCACCTGGCGGCTCAACTGATTGGGCTTTGCTTAGATCAGGGTATTGTGGGTTTTAAGGATCAATCTTTTGTCTGTCCTTCTCATTCATGTTTAAATTATTTTACTTATTCTTTAAGCATATATCCAATGCTTACCATGTGCCAGGCACTGTGCTCGGCTCTAGAGGAAGGCAGATCTGAAACTGAACGTGGATCATGGCCTTATCACGGGCCTTGCAAGTTAGTCAGAGGCGTAAGCTGTGCTCCCAGTATGCAGGGTAAATAATAACAGGCAACGTTTATTGAGCTTGTACTGTTCGTTAGACTCAGTGTTAATTGATTTTCACATAGCATTGCCTTTAATTTTTATAATATTTGAAGCGTATATTTCTCCATCTTACAGACGAGGAAGCTGAGGTTGGGGGAGGTGAATGTCTTGCTCCAGGTCCTAGCGTCAGAGTGTGGATTTGAACACAGATCTGTCCAACTCCAAACCTTGTAAGGCAAAAAGTGATTGGTGCCATGGTCGTGATAATTCTCTTACTTCTCAGTTTCTCATCCATTAAACAGGGATGGCCACCTGCCACCCTCCTCACAAGCCTGTTGAAAGAACAAAAGTGCATGTGAGAGAATGCAGTGAAGTGTTTTAAGAGCTACATTGGGGTCAGGTGGCTTATATTTATTTTTTGGTAGGTTTATGGTTAGTGAGTCCAGAGAGAAAAGAAGAAAGTTACTCATGCCCTTCTTGTCCTGAGCCAGGGCCCCTCTCCTGTCCCTAGGGGAAGCCTGCTGCTGAGATGCCTGCAGTTGTGGTTGCTATGACGCATGCCGTGGTTTCACTATCAAAATGAAGCCCTGAGTTGCCATTCTCTGGGAGACAAACAGAGGAGAAAAAGTCTCCCTGCTAAGTTCACCATGTTTCTTTGTCTCAGGGCTGGGTTGAGAGGCAGGAGGAGGACCCCAGCCCTACTTAGCCCACCCAGGGTCCTTGGCAGCAGTGTCTCTGCCAAGTGCTCACCCGCTTGCCATCCACCCTTGCTGGCCCAGCCCTTCCTTCTGCAGCTGCAGAGGATTCAGCATCCCTGGAGACCCATGACCATCCCTGTGTCACTGTGAGGGTTGCCATGGGCCTTGCTCTTTGGCTTCAAGTTTGGGAAAAATCATGAGCTTGGCAATAGTGGCACCAAGATCCATCCCATTGCCAGGCCTAGCAAAAGCTACATGTCTTCTGGGCACTTTGAGTGAGCTAACCCTTTGCCTTTCAGGATTGTCCTTGGACCTAGGCTGGTAGAGTCCTTTCCTTGGACCCTGAGGTTTGGGGGACCCTGAGGTTTGGAGGACCTTGTTCTTGTTCTGCTCCCACACTAAGAGGTGTGGTGTCTGTGGTCCAGTGGATTGTGCCTACCTTTTTTTTTTATATTTTAGATATTTTTATTTCTTCAAATTTGTTATTCATCAGGAGTGACTGAAATAAAAAATATAATTGAGTCTCATCATCATTATGGAAATGGCTTTAAGAGAAAACTAGTCAGATGAATATTATCGCTTCCCATTTTCAACCAGTAAATAGTTGCCACTGATCAATAGACAGCCACGAGTCTGTCAAGAATGTTCAAGATATGCTATGTAATACAACATGCTTGTTCAATGGGAGAAACTAGGAAATAACTTATGTGTACTTATTGATTTCATTGTGAAAGACAAGTGCAAAAGCACCACCCATGCCTCTGAGAATACTGGACCACGCACCCTTGAAAAAAGCTTTGCCTCCTTCATCACGCGTGGTCTTCCTCCAGCAGTCAACCATGCCCGTGTTCACGATGTCAGTTCCTTTGCACCCTGACTGCATCATCATGTGGTGCAAACAGTGTCAAAATGGATAGGAAGTCAACCTGGCAATGGCAGTGACAGAAGGTGTGATCATCTGACTGATGATGTGAGTATTCTTGGAATCTGGAAGTATTCCATTTACAATGTCATAGGTACCAAAAGAGGCAGCATGGTAGATGATAATGCCCTGCACAGACATGTTAAACCTTGGTACAGGCCCCTAGTCCCATCAGATTTGTAGATCTTAACCGGGCTGTCACTGAGGCCTCTAAATTCCTTTTTGGCTGCAGCTTTACTCACCTGATGCCAGATTCCCTGCAAAGTAGCGCCAAACTGGGTCCTCTTGTCTACACCACTCAGGAAGATCTGCTTGTATTTATCTTTGAAGGCAAAGTCGAGAGCCTGGGTGGGGAAGTATCTGATGATATCGGCCAGGTTACCATGCCAGAAGGACAGGACTCCCTGCCCCTTGGGGATGTGGACCGTGCAGTCTACAATGCCCTTGCATTGTTTATCCACAGTGATTTGCTTGCTGGCATGCTACATTGGCAGCAGCAGCTTGATGTACTCAATGGGCGCTACCATGGTCTTGGAGATGGCTATGGCCACTCCACCTGCTAGGAGGTGCTTGATGAAGGACACAGTGGCATCTGCCATGTTGAAATGAAAGAGGAGGCAGGTGTCTAGCTTTGACTCTAGGGCTCTTGGATTGTGCCCACCTTAAGCTTTCTTTCCCCTCTAGTACGGGGAAACCCTAGAATTCCCTGCCCAGATGTTCTTCCCGAGTAGGCCTCTCCCCTAGGTCTATATCCTCAAGGTCATCCCACACTGCCAGTCTGTACTCCCAGGCCCAGAGCTGGCTGTGTGGGAGAAGCTGTTTTCAGGGGTGTGGACGAAGCTTAGAATGTGGCCAGGATGTCCACAGTTGACAGGGCAAGATCCTGGGCTGTAGAATAAGGGGCAAGCCTGTGCCAGGCACTGTTACTGCATCATCCCTTTAAACCTCACAGTGAGCCCATGTGGTGTGTACCCTATCATCTTACAGGTGGAGAACCTAAGGTTTAGAAAACGGAAGTGACTTGTTCAGTGTCACAGGGCTGGGCTTTCAAGCCAGGTAGTTTCCCAAAGCTCATGTTATAAACCACAACTTTGACATCCACGAGCACTGGGGCCACTTTTGGGTGTTGGTTAAAAATGCAGATTCCTGAATTTTAACCCTTACCAACTGCATCAGGATCCCTGTCCTGTCGCAGCTATATGACTGATATAGTTTGAGTGCTTGTCCCTTCAAACCTGGTGTTGAAATTTGATCCCCTGTGTTGATGGTGGAGCTAATGGGAGGTGTGCGTGTCAGGGAGAAAGATTTGTCCTGAATAGCTTGGTGCTATGGTGATGAGTGACTTTTCACTCTGCTAGTTCCTATGCGAGCTGGTTGTTAAAAGAGCCTGGTGCCTCCCTCCCCTCTCTCTTGCTTCCTCTCTTGCCATGTGATCTCTGTACTTGTGGCTCCCTTTCACCTTCCCCATGAGTGGAAGCAGCCTGAAGCTGTCCCCAGATGCCGAATGTTCCAGCCAGCAGAATTGTGAGCCAAATAAGCCTTTTTTCTTTATAAATTACCCAACCTTGGATATTCCTTTATAGCAATACGAATGGACTAAGACAATAACTTTGACTAAGTAAATTCACCTTGTTACACCTCAGATATTTTATCTGTGAATAGGGGAAATAACATCTGCTCTTACAAGGGTGGCAGTGACCACGCATTGTGCACATTAAGCATTTGGCGTAGGGTGGGGGCTTAGTCAGGGTGAGTTGGACATCCCCCCATCTTCTGATCTTTCCACCTACCTGGAGCCTCACTTTCCCCACAGTTCATATTGCAGTCCCACTTTCATGGGGCCAAGTTATCAGCAGCACCTGCTAAATTGATTTATTTCTGAGACCTTGGCTACTAAGAGTTTTTTGTTTAATACCCCTCTTCCCTGGCTATCGGCAGAGGACAGGAAACTCTCAGAGATGAAAAAACATTCAGAATCCATAGGTATGACTCCCTAAGGTGGAATTCTAGGCTCTGTCAGGGATAGGGGAGAAGGTCACAGCTTTTTATCATACGAAAGTTAGCATGTAGTGAGCTGCTAACTCTGACCCCTCCCTTGGGCACCTTCTGGCCCTTGGAGAACATCCAGTGCGTGAGCCCCTACACCTTGCATTTTTTATTCTCTGTTGTAGTTTACCCCCTCTTTTCTCAGGTCTCCTTTGACTTGATTTTTCTCCACTTAAAAGAGGAGGGGGGGGAAAAAAAGAAAAAAGCCATCTCCCTTCAGATGGGCTGTGTCCACAGTTTCTGTGGAAAGAGCCCACTCCTTGAAGGGCAGCAGAGGAGGTGCTGGAGTCTGACAAATGTCAGGAGACATTGATCACGAGGAAAGTAAGATGCCAGGGAATCAATCGCTCTCCCTCCCGGGGAGATACGTTGGACAGACAAGCTGTCAGGAAGGGGCACGCACAGCTTGTACCTTGTAGCTGTATTTGGGGTGGAAGAGGGAGCTGCCTCCATCTGTCTTTGTTTATTCAACATCCTCAAGGTGTGCAGTGTGGCCAGCCGTAGGTGGCATGAAAGGTGCGGATGTGCTCCTGGGCCCCAAGAGCCCCAGGCTCACCAGGGAGCCAAGGCACAAAACTCAGGAAACCGTCAGCACCTCCGGGATAGGGGAGGGCGGGTGCCCAGCCAGGTGCAGGAGACCCAGAGGTGAGTTCATCCTGCTGGGCTCCGAGCAGCTTCCAGAGGGAACTGGGCCTGACTGGCTGCGATGGTGGGGTCGTTCCATTTTTTAAAGCACATTTACATCTTCATCTCACAGAGTGAGATAAGTCAAACAAAGGTTGCAATAAAACTCTGACTCTATTCATAATACTAGGGCAGGCTCATTCTGGCACCCGGCATGCTAAGTGCTGTGCATCTGGCAGCTGTTCTAGTTAAGTGTTATTATTATTGTTGTTATTGTTCTCCTTCCTTCTGGGAGAGGCTTAGATACCGTGCTTTCTGGTGGGGCAGTCATTGCACAAGGTCTTGCCAAGAGTAAACAGCTGTGGCTCACTTTGAAATCCTGATACCTCTGAAGCCCACATACCATTGTGGGTCCCTCTCTAGGAAATCACTGCTCTACATATGGACCTAGAGAACGCCCTCTGTTCTGGGCCCCTGCTCGTCATGGCATGACCCTACCCTGGATGCTCCTGCCACACTGAGCTATGCATGTGTGTCATGCCTGCTCAGGCCTTTGCCCAGGTAGCGCCTTCTGTTTCTTAAAATGCCGCTTCTTCCTGTAGTGCTCTGGCCTGGCGGACACCCCGTCATCCCCAGACACTTGCAGTCTCAGCTCACACAGTCTCCCTGAAGAAGGCTGAGTGCTCCTCTGTGTCCCAGCATGCCAGGACAATTCTTCCCAGCAATTCCTTTGGGCTTCTGCTCTGGTCTGTACATCAGTTTTTCTATGAGTCTCTGAACTCCTTTGAGGGCGGGGACTGGACCTTGCTCACCATCGTTCCTGGCCTGCAGCAGGGCTCTGCACATGTTTATTGAATGACTAAGGACTGTGAGGGGGACAAAAACAGCACCAAGCTGAGAATCAAGGGACATGAACTCCAGAACAGACTTGGGGGTGGGGTGGGCGGCACACAGCTGCATGACCTTGGCCAACGCAGCCCCACCCATGTGAAATTGTATTCAGGAAAGCATGTGGGAAAGTACAGATAAGAGGTCAAGTTTCCCAGAGAGTTGTCTTCATTTCAGGGTAGGCTTGTGACCAATATGGAGCACAGCCAGGGGACATGCTTTTCATCATGAATGATAACACATGAAGCTTGGCCTCATTCCAAACATGAAGCCAGTCATTTAGTTTAATCATTTACGTAAATTGAATATATGTTCTGGAAAAGACACTTAAGGCATGGAGTTTTGTCCTAGCTCCCGCCTTGTTGGCCGTAGGACTTTGGGAAACGCCTTTCTGACCCTCAGTTATCTCCAACGTACTGTCTACGCTACCTGTCAAGTGTCATTGTCAAACATGCCTGATTTACAGGAGAGCACTTGGGAAAGCAAAGGTGCTTTGGGAACAGGAGGGGCAGGGGAGTGGATGCTGCTGGAGCCCCCACCCCCTCATCCCAGATGCCTGCAGTGCTGGCCAGGAGGTGCACTCATCTCCTCACAGAGAGGGGACCACCCTCCCTGCCTCCAACAGGCCACAGGCATGGCCGATGACATGAAGGTACAAGAAAAAGGCTGGCCTCCTTGCCTCAGGAGGGGACTGGTCTGGAGCACAGTTGGTGCCCCAGCATCTTCCTCCAGAATAGCTCCTAGATCCCTAAACAGCCTCTCTTAAGTGAGTTGCTATCACGGTCACTTTGTAAACTGTCCAGAGAAGATCATTGAATCTTCATATATCAAATATCAAAGTCACTAAAGGAACAAGAATGACTAATGTGTCTAACTGTCAAATGTGGCCCTTCGGAGTCCTAGGGTTCTGGAGGGACACTCTAGGGACTGTTGGGGGCTGTGTGTGAAAATAAGGGAAGCCCAGAGGGTGGCATGGGCTTCCTGGACCATCCTGCCACCTCATGTTGAGGATGAGGCAGCCGAGGCCCAGAGAGGTGAAGTGATTTGCTCAAGGTCACACAGCTAGCAGAAGCAGAGCAGCCTCTGAACCTGGCTTCGCTTAGTCCAAGGGGAATGACCTTTCCATTGCCCCTCTTTACCAGCCGGACCTGTCAGGAAACACAGTTCTGCTCACATGGTTTGGTGAGGGGAAGACTAAAAGAGCAATGGGCAGGGTCTTGAGCCTCAGCAAGGGATGTCGCGGCACCCAGACACGAGCAAGAGCAGGGAGCCTTTACCATCGCTAGGCTTGAGTCAGGGTGAGGGAAGAGTGTCACCAGGTGTGGAGAGATGTCCACCCAGCAGAGGCTGACGTGTGGAGAGAGGCCAGAAGGCCAGGAGGCCAGCCTTTCCCTTGTACCCAGAGCAGTGGGGGAATATGATCCTTTGCCACCTTCCTACCCTCTGCTCTTCTTGCCCATGGGAAGTCAGGCAGCAAAGGAGCCCTGAAGACGCAGTTCCTGGAGGCATCTCCCAGGGTGGCAAGGGACAGAGAGTGGTGCCCAGGAGGTGGACGGACAGTGACCAGCACGACTTCACGACACAGCTGTTCTGTGCACCCAGGGTAGTGGACGTGACAGGGCCAGCCCTCCGCCTTCCTGGTCCTGCTGTATTCTTGGTAGTGAATTTAGTACTTGTGTTCTAAGAGGCACCTACTGCCCTGAGACAGGCTTGTCTTCCCCAGGACCAGAGAAGAAAACGCTCCTCTGGTGGAGGGTGAGAGAACAAGTGACAGGTCAAGTAATTCCCAGGACAATTGTCTACAAGAAATGCACCAGCTCCCACAGCAGATGGGCTCTGCAGAGTTGGCCACGAATGATTCATGGGAGTGTGCTTGCGGGGTTCGGGCAAACATCAAAATTGAGTTTTGCTAACAAAGCCCTACTTCACCACGACAGGCAGGGTGCCTCCAATTCAAATTTTCAAATTCTGAGGGTCCGTGTTTGCATGCTGTCTCTAAGAAGAACTTTATTCAAAGCTTGGCTATTCACTGTGGTCTTGCATGCCCTAAAGAGAAAGCTTGCTTCTACAGAAATAATTTCATGATGTATGACATGCAGTCTCTTCTTATAAATTCCTGCCCCTGAGGAGCAGACCCTCTCCTTGCCAGGAGTTCTTCAGGGAATGCCTGGGGGACCAAACAACACTCTAGTTATTTTTGAGTCAAACATATTCACAGTGATTTCAAGGACAGCGTGATGCTCTTGTTGACTCAATAAGCATGAGTAAACAATTGTTGCAAAAAAAATGAATAAAAGATGGTGCTGCAAGGTGGACTAGAACCTGCCGTTACCTCCCCAGAACCCAACTTGACAAGAGGAAGTGATGCATAGTAAACACATGCTTCAGTTTCACACAGTCATGCCCAAGTCTCTGCCATCACAGCCCGTGGCTGCTTGCCTTTCTGCGCTAATCCAGGACAGCTTGCTCTGGTGAGGACCTCCCTGGATGTCCTTAGCAGTGCTCCATCTTCAGATGGTGAAGGAGAGCTGTGCCTCTGAACATCTTTGCCCTGCAGATTCTTATGTGGGGGACGAAGTAAGTTGATGTATCCAAGCAGATCTCAGGGATCCCTAGGGAATTCCTGTCTCCTATGGTCTGTATTATTTTACTAGGGCTTTAGAAAGCCTATTTAACTTCTAGGTTACATAGGCTTTCTAACTTATTCCCAACTTATATGGGCCATGTATGTCAAAAATCAGCCTAGAAGAAGCTGGTCTTTGAAATTCCTCACAAATATTAGTAGAAACCGTTCAAGAAGCTGAAGCACGAGAGTGAAACTTATGTAAGTATATGGACAAGCTGAAAATGCTCTACTTTTCAGCATTGGGTACAGGGAGACTGCTTGTCAGCTGCTTCCTTTTCATTCCTTTTTTATTCAATAGGTATTTATTGAGAAACTATCAATAAATGTGAGGCAGTGTGCTGGGCCTTGAGGATATGGCTATAAAGGAGGAAAAAAATCCTGTACAAGTGTAGCTGTTTACTTAAAATTTAGTGGAGTCTTTTGGTTCTTCCATCCATCCGTCTGTCCATCTGTTAGTTCGTTCATGTGTTTGCTTCATATTGTCTCACATTGCCACACAGCTCCATGTTGCTGGGAGGGCTACAGAGAAACACTAAGCCCCACGTCATCATCTAGAATTCATCTGACAGGTCAGACATGTCTACAGCCCATGCGGGGTACGGGGACCCTGATACCTGAAGCCCTATTGGTAGAACTGGGGGAATTGGAGTCTAGGACTTCCCATATAATGGGAAGGGTGTAGAATGTCATTTAAAAGAGGGGGCATGTCTTATGGCCCATGAGTCTTCTCTGGCACCTCTTCCTATTTAAATGCATAACCTTTCATTTATCACTACATGCATTCATTCAATAAATGTGGACTTAACACCTGCTTTGTGCTAAGTACTAGGAATAGAGAGATAAAGACCATGTGATCTGTGCCTTCAAACGGTCACAGGCTAGAGGATTAAACTAATCCTCAGTAACTCTGAAGCTAGAAGTCAAGATCTGACTCCTTTCTGCTCCCCAGACCCAATCTATTTGACAGCTTGAAAGGGGTGCTGATTTTGTCCTCAGGTCTCCTTTCCCAGGTCGGGCTCTCAGCATGCCCCTAGTGGTGGATTCCCGCAGATACACATTTGGGATCCCTTGGTGACAGGGTTTCTGGCGATCAAATGTTCAGGCAGACTTGGGCTGAATGTGGAAATCCAAGGGCAGCATGGAGTTTTTTTAGCTGGTATTCTGGAGCCAAGAATGCCCACTCAAAAGTCCAGCTCTTTGCTTACTGGCTGGATGACCTCAGGGAAAGTTACTTACCTCGTTTTCCCTGCATTCCTCATATGTAAAATGGGCATAGTAATAGTCCCTACATCAGAGAGATCTCATCTGTGTGGAGCTGTGGTGGTGGGTACACGATTATGCATTTCTTAAAATGCATAGAAGTATGAGCCACAAAGAATATAATTTACATTAAAAAAGATAAACTAAGGTGTATGTACATATGTTGGGAGGAAAGTTGGAATGCTGACCAGGGCGAGAGAATCTACCTGATTTAAATCGAATACATAGTCCCACTGAAGGGAAAAAAGGAGCCTACCGGAGCAACCTTGGAAAGCAGTGTGTATGTAGAGCGTCTAGTAAAACACACACAATAATCACATACTAACACAATACTCTGGTAAATTTCTCAGAAGGGTATGGGCTAGCAATTCTGAAACTGTTTAAATTTATTCTGCTCATCACTAATGATTTTTGAATTTTAGGAATCTCTCTTTTATCCTGGAAAAGGATATTCCCACTATCCTGTCTTTCACCGTAGTCGTTCCTCCATTATCTGTTTTCCTTGCTTCCTGCTCTTCCCTCTGTATTCCGTAACTTCCTTTTCGCTCTCCCCATCTGCTGTCTCTCTGTGCAACATTCTGAGTAAATTTTATGTATCGAATGTCTGTTCACTAATTCCCTCTTTGGTCGTCTTTCTCTATAGTTTAACCAGTCATGTATGTTTCTTTTCTCTTTTTCTTTAAATTTCAATGATTATATTTTTATTTCATAAAATTCCATTTTTAAATATCACTAAAAATGGCTATTTTTCCCAAATTATCCTTTTCTTGACTCAGAGCTCCTATACTTACATTTATCTTTTTGAAGAAGGCTTTACAATAACTGTGTTAAAATGTTCTGCTTAATCTATTTTAACTTTTTATTTTTGGATAATTTTAGGCTTACAGAAAATTTCCAAAAATGTTACAGAGAGGGTCCGTAAACCCTTCACCTAGCTTCCCTGTGTGTTAACATTTTGCATAACTATAGAAGAATAATTAATCTCATAAATTAACCTTGGTACAATATCATTAACCTGACTGCAGAATTTATTCAGACTTCACCTGTTTTTCCGCTGATGCCCTTTTTCTGTTGTAGGATCAAATCTGAGGTCCCACATGGCATTTGGTTCCATATTTCCTTAATCTCCTTCAATTTGTGACAATCCCTCTGTCTTTCCTTGTCTTTGGTGACCTCAACACTTTTGAAGAGCACTGGTCAGTTATCTTGTAGACTGTCCCCCAGTTGGGTTTGTCTGAGTTTTCTCATGACTTGACCGAGCTTACGTATCACTGGGAGGGATGCTGCAGAGCTGAGGTGCCTTTCTCAGTGCATCGTACTAGGGAGGACACGATAATGATATACGCTATCGATGACATTGACCTTGGTTAAAGTGGTGTCTGCCAGGGTTCTTCATAGTAAAGTTACCACAGTCCCCTTTGTATTTACTAAGCATTGTGAGGGAGATACTTTAAGACTATGTAAATATTGTGTTTCTGCCGGGACTTTCCCTCACTTATTTTAGCATCCTTTTGCGGATCTTGCCTGTTTCAATGGTTATTTTGATGTTTTAATGGTGATTTTTCTATTTCCCTCATTCCATCTGCATTTACAAATTAAGATTCTTCTATGAGGGAGAGTTTTCTCTCTCTCTTTCTCTCTCCCTCCCTTTCTTCTTCCCTCTCTTTGACCCTTCTTTCTCTTTCCCACTCTCTCTCCCTCCTTCTCCCTATCTCTCTCTCTTCACCCCCCTCACCACACTTTCTATCTTAATATGGACCCATAGAAATTTATTTTATTAGTTGGGGTATAATTCAATTCTACTCTTAATTATTTTCTTGCTCAAGTTATTCTAATTTGGCTACTAGGAATTCTTTCCTGTTGGCTCCTGTGCTCTTTCAGCAAGTACTTCTTCCTGATATCAGAAGAACCAGATTCATCTTGCACATCCTGCATCAACCCTGGAATCAACCTGTTCTCCAAAGAGCCCTTTATTTTTTTGAGAATGGTATTCAGAAACTAAGTTCTGGGTGCTAAGTGCTAGGTGTGCTCACTGCAAATGGGGTATCTTTGTCTCAGCAGAGCTAGGAAAAAAAAATATATATATATACTACCTCCACACACACACAGACACACACATAGAGAGCTCTCTCCCTCCCACCTCCGATACTACAAAAAATGTTGAGTTCATATTGATACATTCCACTCTAATCCAGCATCATAAAGTTCACTCTGGCCTTCCTTTCCTTTCCTTATTCGTGTCTCTTTCTCTTACGCAGTGACAAACTGGCTCGCATTATGTACAGCATATTAATATTTACCTACTTGCTTAACCTTAGCGTACTACCAACATACATTGCATTCAAGAGTTTCCTAACTCAGCTTCTTTCTTCCTCAAGTCCTTCAGGGTTGGTATGGGGTTAATTTGAAATGTAGTCAGATTCATCTGTCATAGTGTGCTTTTCAACTCCCCTCCCCCCACATGCTGGTTGATTTTAAAAAATTCATATACAGTAAAATTCATTATTTTTGGTGTGCAGTACTATGGATTTTAACAAATGTTCAGTCATGTACCTACCACCATAGTTCAGTGAAGAACAGGTCCATCATCCCTGAAATTCCCTACTCTGTCCTATTATATCCAACTTTCTCTTTAACACCCAAGCAACCATTGATTTGTTTACCTTTCCTATAATTTTGCCTTTTCCAGAGAGTCATATAAACGGAAGTGTTTAATATATAGCTTTTGGAGCATGGCTTCTTTTATGTAACAAAGTGCATTGAAGATTAATATATGTTCCACAAATTGACATGTTCCTTTATTGCTGAATAGTATTCCATTGTATAAATGTACCATGGTTTGTTAATCCATTCATCAGCTGAAGGACATCTGGGTTGTTCCAGTTTGGGGAGGTTATGAATAAAGCTGTAATAAACATTTGCATGGAGATTTTTCTGTGAACGTAAGTTTTCATTTCCCCTGGGTAGATACCTAGGAACAAGATTGGTGGGTCATATGGTAGGTGTATGCTTAAACTCATAAGGATCTACCAAACTACTTCCAAAGTGGCTATAACATTTTACATTCCAACCAACACTTATTTATGAGCATTTGAATTACTCCATAGTCTCACCAGCAACTGGTATTGCTAGGTTTTTTTTTTCTGATTTTAGACATTCTAATGGATATGTAGTGATATCTCATGGTGGTTTTGTTTGCATTCCTCTAATCATTAATATTGTTGAAAATATTTTCATATACTTATTTGTCATCCATCTTTCTTTAATTAATTTCTTTTTATTTCAAAATATTAAGGGGTATAAATATTTCTGTTACATGAATATCTTTTTATAATACTTAAGTCAGGGCTTTTAGTGTGTCCATCACCAGAATAATGTTTATTGTATCCGATAGGCAAATTTTTATCCTCCTTCCTCCCCACTTCTTGATTTTTAATGACCCTTACATCTCTCTGTGCCTGTGTGTGCCCATCGATTAGCTCCCAATTATTAGAGAGTACATGTGGTGTTTGTTTTTCCATTCCTGAGATACTTT
>CAUYMX010120163.1:0-27681 GCA_963573855.1 Lepilemur septentrionalis
TTGACAGAGTAGAGTTTTGAATGTAACAAGATAAGTCAACTTGAGTGGTAATATATTTTGGGAAATCAGTTCACTACAAATTGTGACTGTAAACATTGTACTGTAAATGCTTTGTAGTTTTCCCCCAATTAAAAAAAAAAAAAGAAAAAAAAATGTGTTGGGGACTGTTTCATCTATTTCATTTTTTGTGGGAGATTACATAGATTTTTTATTGTTTCTATTTTGTTTGGTAGACTTTTCCAATTAGACCATCTGGACATGTAATTTTCTTTACAGGGATCTTTTAACTAAAAAATTAACTTATTTTATAGCTGTAGGGCTATTCATATTATCAACTACTTCTTGAGTGAATTATGGTCATTTTTGTCTTTAAAGAAATTGGTCCATTCCACCTGGGTTGTCAAATTTAAATGCATAGCGTTGTTCTTCGTATTATCCTATTATCTTTTCAATGATTTATGGGGACTGCCCCCTTTCAGTTTCTGATATTAATTATTTATGCATTCTTTTTTTCATCGTCAGACTGGCTAAAGATTCATCAATTTTATGGATTTTTTCCAATGTAAAAACTTTGGTTTCTATTTTTTACTCCATTGCTTTTTCATTATTTTCTGCTATGAGCTTATTATTTCCTTTCTTCTTGATTTTTAGTTACATTCTTGTTTCTTAAATTAAAAATTTAGATCATTTAAGACCTACCTTCTAATATAAGCTCTTATTATAATATTATTGGTTTTTCTCCAAGCTTCATCCCACAAACTTTTATATGTTGTGATTTATATCTTTCAGTTTAAAATGTTTTATTTTCTATTAAGAATTCCTTTTTCACACATGAAACATTTTAAATTGTGTTGCTTACTGTCCAAATAAATATTTTGTGATTTTCCGTATAAACAGAATTATTGATTCTTACTTTATTTCCATTAGAGTCAGGGAAAGTATTTTGCATGATTTTAATTCTCTTTAATTTGTCAGGGTATTTTTAATTTTTTAAATTATTATGGGTACATGATAGTTGTATATCTTTATAGGACACATGTGATGTTTTGATACAGGCATACAATGTAAATTAATCAAATCAGGATAATTGGGGTATCCATTCCCTCAGGCATTTAGCATTTCTTCGTGTGAGGTTATGAACTTTCCAATTCTACTCTTTGAGTTATTTTAAAGTATACCCTAACTTATTTTTGAGTATAGTCACTTTGCACTAGCAACATTGTTCATTATATCTAGATTTGTTTTATAACCAAGTTATGGTCTATTTTCTGATGTTCCATATGCACTTAGAAAGAATATATTTTGCTGTTTTGAGGTCATGTATTCTATAAATACCAGTTGGGTAATGTTGCTTGATACTGTTATTCAGGCTTTCTAATTCATTGCTGCCTTTCTGTTGATTAATGAAAGAGTAGTGTTGATGTTTTCAAGTACAGGTGTGAATGCATCTATTTAAATATTTAATTCTTCAAGGTTTTATTTCATTTACCTGAAATTCTTTTCTTAGGTGCATATAAATTTAGAATTGTTATGTCTTCTTGGTGAATTAATCCAGTTTTAATTATTTATTGTAACATTATCTCAGGTATTTTTCCTTAATCTGAAGTTCACTTTTCCTGATGTTATAAACATTCAACCTTTTCTTAGATTACTTTATGTATATAATTTTCCAAAATTTGTCTTAAACTGTCTATAATTACATGTCATGATTTTTTGATGCTTCAGCTTAGCTGAGCCACAGCCCCAATTACTCAAATAGTAATCTGGGCGTTGCTGTGAAAATATTTTGTAGATGTGATTAAAATCCATAATCAGTTAATTTTAAGTAAGGGAAATTACTGGAATAATTGGAGTGTCCTCAAATCAATCAGTTGAAAGCCTTAAGAGTAAAGCTGAAGTTTCCATGAAAAACAAAATTACATTGTGGACAGTACCTTTAGCCCTGCCTAAGAGTTCCAGCTTGCCCTTCCTGAGAACCTTCTGCATGAATTTCAGACATGTCCAGCCAGCCCCCAAAATGACATTAACCAATTCCCATCAATAATGTTGTGTGTGTATGTATTCTATTGATCCTGCTTGTTCAGTTGAACATTAATGAATACAAACATATTATCTAATAGGTCATGTTCCCCTTCATACCTCTTTCTCAAAATTGTATTTCCTTTTGTTTATATTTGTCAAATGTATTATTATATCTATATCTATTTATACACACATATAAATGTTACATCCCACAGATTTGGGAAAGTGGAAGGATTTTAGATTTAGTAAACAGAAACCTAACTCGATCCCAAACCAGAAAGCCATGGTCACTAAATCAATTCCAAAACTTGAACCATTTTATAGATCCAGAACCCCTCAAAAAAAGGAAATCGGTCTCTTTGAAAAAGAACCCTGCTATACTAGAAATATTTTTACTATTAATCTTTATCCCATCATTCCCCATAGGGACATATACTCATTTATCACAATAACTGTGCACTAGGGAAATGGAAATACTCAGATATTTTGTAGGGTTACTGGGTGCTGGCTCTGAAATGACACTGACTTCCAAAAAACCAAACATCACTGTGTCCCACAAGCCAGAACAGGGGCTTATGGAAGTCCAATGATAAATAGTCTTTTACCTCAAGTCGATCTTACAGTAGACCCTGTGGGTCTTCAAACACATTCTCTGATTATTTTCCCAATTTAGCAATGAATAATTGGAACAGGCATACTTAGCAACAGGAAGAATCCCCACTTTGATTCTCTGACCTGTGGAGAGAGGACTACTGTGGTGGGAAAGGACAAGTAGAAGCTGCTAGAACTTCATCTATCTACAAACATAGTAAACAAAAAGTAATACTAAGAGGGAATGCAGAGATTAGTGCCATTATTGAAGATTTGATAAATGCAAGAGTGGCGATTCTCACTGTATGTCCATTTAAATAGCTTATGATAGAAAGTCATCACGCAACTATGCGTGGTTAAGAAAGTCTTAAATCTGATAAGGGATTAACATCCAAAATATATAACAAACTCCTACAACTAAAAAAACAAAAACAGATTTAAAAATGGGCAAAAAATCTGAATAAACATTTATCCAAAAAAAGGCATATGAATGGCCAACAGGTAAGTTAAAAGGAGCTCAACGTCACTAACCATAAGGGAAATGTAAATCAAAACTACAATGAGATACCTCCTCACATCTGTTAGAATGGCTATTATAAAAAAGACAAAAGATGAGCATTGGTGAGGATGTGGAGAAAAGGGAGCCCTTGTACACTGTTGGTGGGAATGTAAATTGGTACAGCCATTATAGATACCTTCATTCCCATGTTCATTGCATTATTCATAATAGCCAAGATATGGAAACAACTTGTCTATCAATAAATGACTGGATAAAGAAATTATGATGTATGCATATACACAAACACACCCCCCCAGTGCTTTACATATTCTCTGTGATATGCAGTAAACATATTGAATAATTTAATAAAAGGAAGGAAAGGAGAAGGAAGAATGTAAGGAACAAGAATCTGTAGGCCAAACATATCTGCCAGTTTCATTTAAATTGTAAAATTTTATACATGTTAATTATTTACAGTTCAATTTATTTCATTCTGATACCTTTTCATGAAGTCTAAATCTGATTTAAGGACAAAGATATAACATTAATGTATTTTGCCCCCCAAATTTTACAATTTTCCTATTGAAGCCTACTTTAATTCAAACTTACTTCTTCTGACATAAAATATAAACCTGAGAAGCACAAACCTGCAGGTAATTAAAGAGAAAACAGCAATAAATATAGTATGGACTGCTATATACACAAAGAAATGGAGCCAGCTTTAGGTAGGGATATTTAGATTTTAAAGTTCATTTACATGGATTCACACTTATAAGTTTCAAGTTAAGAAAGGTATGTGGCCATATGTAAATAAGAGGACATTTCCTTTTTTCCATATAAATAAGATTCTCCCTAACATTTTAGAGCCAGCAACAAATCATCTTTTTATTTCTATCAGAAGGTATATTTCCTATTGTGTTTACAGTTACTCAAGATTTCACTGTTTACACTTTTCTCCAAAATATTTAAACCCCAAGCAGAGATGTTTAATTTTTTTTCCATTCACTCCCCTTTCCTGCTTGACTTTTCTGCATGTATGTGTTAAAAATTTTAACTTATTCATTAACTATTTTATACGCAACTTTTACTAGTAACACTATAAGGAAGAAAACAAACTTTAAGGAGTTAAGAAATTTCTTAGAATGGGTATATACTTATCACCAAACTCATCAAGTTGTATACATTAATTACATACAGCCATTAGTATATCAAAAAATAAAAAGAACGCTGAAAAACTAAAGCTTATTTTGCACATATAGTACCAATCAAGAGGATAATACTCATAACAAAAAAGTTTTTTAGAAAAGAGAAGAATCTGTCAAAATCTCTCTACATTCCCTTATGATTTGCAATTTCAAGTCTTTCCAAAATCTAAGACTTGAAATTCAAAATATGCTTTCCCCGTTCATTTAAAAAATAGGTATTGAATATACTTATTTCTACAGTAAAAAACTAGATATATATAAATGAAAAAAATTATAACTATCATTTATGTAGGTTGGTGAAAGAGATTAATAAATGAAATAGATGTAGATATTTTAATATAGATATATGATAGTGAAAATAGATGGGGAAGGTTCACATTTATCTAATATTTAATCAGAGAAATTTATAGTGTTATTGAAGCTTAACGAAGGAAGTGTAGTTTTAAGCTGCCAAATTAAGTTTGGCAGCTCATACTAAACACAGACATCAAGAAAAACTAACAATGATGTTTTGAGGAAATTATTTGGTTTTGCTGCAGCTGAAGTTACCATAGGGAGAAGGCTATGCAAGGAGGGTGGATGAAGGTAACACACAAATGATGACATACCTTTTTGCCAAACTATGAAGCTTGCTTAAAACTATTATACAAAGCATGTCTGAGTGAATTGATCAGATTTTTATCATTGTGATAACTGAATGATTTAAATACTAAACTAAAAATGAAGTAAAACCTGCACTGGAACTTTGAATACCTGTCTTTCTAAACTCAGAAAGCAGCTGAAACTTCATATATTTGAATAAGGGCAAAATATGTTAGAAAATATTAATAGCTAATACCTATTGTTTATTAGAAACATTTTACCTGGAATAAAGCAATTAGTTTTTTAAAGTTTATAGTAATTCACATAGGTGTTATTATTACATATTGTATTTTACAGACAGTGAAATTATGGCCCAGATATATCTAGCAACTTTTCCAATGGAATACAGTTGATGATAAATGAATATAGGGTACAATGCCAGGATCCAAGAGCCAGTGCATGTAAACACTACATGACATGAAGAACAACACTTAATAGAAAATTATCTACATTTAAAAGCCAAAAATGCATGAAAATTTATCATTATTTAAGACAAACAAAACCATCCTATAATATTTTAATAAGATACAGTATTAGAATTAACAGTGATCTTTACATGTCACTGTTCCAGAAATTTTTGTTCTTTGGTTGTAGAAGCAATGCCATAGTGTTACATAATATTTATGTCTTAAAAAAAAAATTACAGGTATTCATGTTTGTGAATATCAAACTCAAATTTCTATTAAATATATTTTATCAAATATTACTTAGAGCACCTGTATGTATAATTAAAATATTAAGTAAGTGCCTATGAAAACAATTATAATAAGGCTCAGTAGAGAAGCCTGCTTGTCTTTGTCAAGGGAAGTACAACACAAACATGGATGTCCACCCTTTGCTTTGTGAGAAAAACCAAAAATAGTTGCACAACCAGATAAAGAACCAATACATAGATTTCTTAAATGCTCATGCCTGAGTCAATCTTCCAAAAGAAGTTAGGTCTTTTTAAAAGTGAAGATAACAAAAAATAAGACATTTGAACTGATCTGTATCTATGTCTGATTATACTAGATTGTGTCTCCTGTGAGTATTCCATTGTTAGAAGATTTCTTGTGTAATTATAAGATGAAAAACAGATTGCAGATATTACCCTCTGTGATGGGACTCCTTGCTGTTGCAAATGGAAGATTTTTTTTGAGTTAATTGAAAGCACAGCTTGATGTCCCAAGCAGTTTAAATACAGAAATTCAAAGCATAGAAAAATAATAAATAAACTCTGCTAAAGTAATGTTTTGAATTGAGAAAATTGGTAGAATAAAGAGATCAGGATTATAGTTATTTTAAAGTTCTCAAATATCTCTAAACATACAATGTGTATAATACATTACTGATAATGTGAAAATGTATCCATAAGTAAATGTTCATCATCTTGAAGCAAACATGCAAATTAGCATTGGCATACGATGTCCAAAGTGATTGGGAATGAAAAGATTTTGCCAGAGTATGTAAGTACATATTAAGAATTTGTATTAGTGCTTTTATACATTATGTCACTTTATGCAAATTAATTATTTTTCTATGAAGGTATTTTTATTACCCCCATTTTGTAGGTGATAAAACTGAGTTTGTTAAATCATAAAGTATGCCAAAGAGCTTAATTACTAACTGGTGATAGAGCCAGTAACTCCTTTTTATCTTTTCAAGTTGACAGATAAAATTCTATGTATTTGTTGTGTACATGATGTTACGAAGTACATGTACATTATAGGATGACTAAATGCAGCTAATTGGCATATGCATCACCTCACATAGTTGTCATTTTTGTGGTGAGAGCACTTCAGATTCACTCTCTTAGCATTTTTCAATAATACATAAACTATAGTCATTATATTCTCTTTTAAGTTTATCTAAAAGATAATTTTTGAACCATGTACCATTCTAGATGCTAATAGAGGTACATGATTTAGCCCTAAAACTCATATTTTATGAATACAGAAAATAAACAATGAAAGCAATTAATATTTCAGATAATTTATTTTAATAAACTATGCAGGTTAAGGAAAATTAGAGTGGATGTGATACTTCTCATGGAGTGGTCAAAAAGGGGCTCCACAAGGAAGGGACTCTTTAAGGTTTCCTCAAAGCTGAAAGATTGCTTCAAGGAAGTCAAACTTGAATGCAATGTAGGAGAAAAACACAAAGATATGATTCCAGTGTTTGTATACACAGGATGCACAAGTTCTTTATATAAAATCCTCTAGAGCATTCAAAGAAAGGGAGACACTCCTACATTGTTGATGGGAATATAAATTAGCAGAACCACTATAGAAAATCCTGGAGAGGATTCACAGAAAAGGGAAATGCACCTATATTATTGGTGAGAATGCAAATTAGTAGAGCCACTATAGAAAACAGTTATGAAAGTTCCTCAAAAAACTGAAAATAGAACAACTATATGATCCAGCAATCCCATCACTGGGTACATATGCAAAAGAAATGAGTATATTGAAGAGATACCTGTATTCCACATTTATTGCGGCACCATTCACAATAGCCAAGATATAGAATCAACCTAAGTGTCCATCAGTGGATGAACGGATAAAGGACATGTGGTGCATATATACAATGGAACATTATTCAGCCATAAAAATGAATAAAATCTTGTCATTTGCAGTAACATGGATGGAACAGGAGGATATTTTAGGCAAAATAAGCCAGTCACAGAAAGACAAATATCATATGTTCTTACCCACATGTGGGAGCTAAAATAATTGATCCCATGGAGGTAGTAAATAGAAGGGTAGTTACCAGAGACTGGGAAGGGTAATGGGCAGAGGGAGAAGAGGAACTGGTTAATGGACACAACCCATATTAGATAGAAGGAATAAATTCTAGTGTTTGATAGCACAATAGGGTGATTATAGTAAACAATAATGTATATTTCCAAATAGCAGGAAGAGAAAATTTGAAATGTTTCCAACACAAAATGTTTCAGGTGATGAATATTCTAATTACCTACATTTGACAATTACACACTGTATATGTATATAAAAATTACATGTGCCCCGTAAATATGTACAACTATTAGGTATCCATAAATTCTTTTTAAAAAAATTTTAAAATAAAATTAAATGGTATAGTATTTGCATATAACTTAAATACATCTTTTTGTGTACTTTAAATCATATCTAGATTACTTCTAATACCTAATACAATGTAAACTCTATGTAAAGGTAGTTGTTAGACTCTATTGTTTTTATTTGTACTATTTTTGTTGTTTTATTTTTTCAAATATTTTAATCCATAGTTGTCTGAATATATACATACAGTATCCTTGAATATGAGGGACTTATATATATAGACATACACACAATATACTATATATATGGGTATATATATCAATATATTATATACTGTAATATAATCTATAAATTATATGCTGTAAATTATATCATGCATATGCAGTATATATGTATTATACACAAAAACTATGTGTATAAACACATGTAAATATATACATGCATAAATATATCTATTTATATTAATATATAATTTTTATAATTTTAAATGTATTCTTTCAACTAAATTTGACATTTTTTCAGGGAATAAATGTATAATTATTACAATCATCACTCTCTAACTCTACATAACCAGGACAAGAGTACATACAGTGGAAATACTTATTTACTGAAGAATTTAATTTTAGACAAAGAATTATAAAGTATGAATATACATTAGGATATACTGTGTATATGTGTGATAAAGTATTCTGATATATATCTAATATCTTTTCCACATGCATATGGATGTATTATATATACACAGTATTAGCATATCTGCATTCAATTCCTATTCCAAAATGTCAGTCTAAAACTCCAGTCACTTTTTTCATAGATATTGCTAACCTATAATCCCCCAATTCCTGATTATCTATCCAAACCATTATATCCTGATCATAGGTATAAAGGTGTACATTTTGCCAACTCCCTATTCAGACAATGAAGACAAGCAAATATACGGCTGACTTTAATAGTGTCTTTTAGGGATACTCCTGATGCTATCACAGCCCATTTAAGTTGGTATCAAATATTATGTACAAACCAGACTTTTAAAAAAATGGCAAATATTCAAAGAACTACCTATGAGAAGGTAGGGAGTTGACAGAGAAAGGTAGGCAGCTAGGAGTGGATACAATGGGGGTGTAAGAATCAAAATATACTTGAGCCTGAGGAACTGCTCTGCTTAGTCCAGAGAAAATATATATATACACACACACACACACACAATTTTTATTTAAAAGCTATATTGCTGTTACACCAAAGCCCATATTGTAATAGATCAGTTACAATTTATAATAGGTACCTCAGGTTATATGGCCACCTTATGCCCAAAGAACACGTATTAAGTTGTTTCTAAAGCCTAACAGCAAGTATGAATATCTCATACATTTGAAAAAGGAGCCCAAATCCATAGGGATTTCCTCTGTGAATTCTCTATTGAGGCTTTTTAGAAGTTTAATATGACATACCTATTTGAAGGTATTAAATTGCCTTTGGTTGTCCTGGGTTGTAAGACCAGTCAAGAAGAAAAGCTTGCAGTCCACCCTGGAATTTTTGCAGAATTTTATCTTGCTCAGGGTTCCACTCAAACCCTACTGCCTCACAAATAACTTGCATGCACTATATGCTGCCTTTTTTATGTAAGAGCCTCAACCAAGATTTGTTTTGTCTTATTTTAGTGATAGATTGTGTAAGTAGCAGCAACTTGTATTCTAATTTGGAAAGGATATCACAACAACTTTCCAGACTATTAGATCCTGAGACATTTCACAGAAGTAGGAGGACCCTAAATTTTCATGTGATTAGTTTCCCATTCTTTAGCATGCATGTGTCATAATCTGTTTGCTAACTTTGCTACTTCCTTCTCAGTTCTACTCATCTCAGTATGTGTTGTTATCAATATAACAGATAAGCTGTGTTACATCTCTGTTACTACAGAAATCAAGATTTTTGTACTACTCTCTGCAGGGAGAATGAGAGTTAATATTGACTGAGGCAAGTCCATTAAAATGTATTGTTTTCCTTTCTAGGTAAAAGAAACTGCTTCTGGCAGTCCTTCTTAATTAGTATAGTGAAGAGAACAATTGCCAGGTCGGTAGTTTAGTATTAAGTTCTAGAGGCCTTGCACCAGTAATGATATCACACCTAAAAATGCAGCTACAATTGAAATCAGGACTAAATAAAATTTTCTACAACCCATAGCCATTCCTTAAGCTTAATAAATTTCTGCACAGACTAAATGTATAACTTGAGAGTGCAACAGAAATCACCACCCTTCTTTTTTTGAAGTGTATGTGTTTTAATTGGATTAATTTATTGAATTCTCCCAGCTATGTGTTTTTTTTAAAAGTTACTATCCTGGTAAAAAGAAGACTTTTATTACAGAAGTACTAAGTGGAATCGTTGTTATAGTCTATAATTTGGAGAGCTAATATGGGAAATATCTGATTGCCCATAAGTTTATTCCAATTCAGGAATTAGAGATTTAATGACAAGTTTCATAGACTCAATGATCTACCCATGTACCAGATTTATGCCACCAGGTTTAATTTATTACCTGATGCCTACAGAATTCCACTTTGATTAGTGGACCACAGTCACACAGTGGGTGTCCAGGGAAGTATCAACTCAAAACCTGTGTATATGGGAGCACCGTAGTGTTGATAAGTTAGGACCAATTTGGTGGTGAGTACAAAATGTTTGTAGCCCCTTAATATTCTGAAATAAAAAAAAAATAGGAAATATAAAAAAAAAACTACGTCTACCAAAACATGGATAGCTCTATTTTGCCTTAGTAAAGTTATCACAAGTAGCCATATATGCCAAATAATATGGTTTAGAGAATGATTTACAACATATTTATCATGAATTTTGAAAGATCCTTTCCCAAGAGAACCCTGATTTATCTTCAATCAAGAAGTTCCAGGTGGATAAACTAGTTTAGATATTTTCAGTTAATTAGAGGCTAAAATATTCCACTTTGTCAATTTGAATCACATTTATCCTTCATATCCAGACATTATGTATTTATTCACTTAATTAATCAAAGGACATTTTAGCACATTTTCTAAATATTTCATTTCTTTGTAAACATGATTATTTTGTCACCACCAAAATCTCTGGTTTGTCATTCTGTTATCCCCTTTATTAGGAAGTTGATGACAGCAGCAAAGTCTCTATTTCTTTGAATTTATCATTGAAATTAGGGAGACCTTGCTAATAGCATCATCTCCTACCATTATCCCAATTGAACACAACTAATAATTAGAGAACTCTATAAGGAAGCTGGTTCTCCTTTCCCCAATAAACGCATTTCTCAATTCCTTAGTAAAGCAATTTTCTTCTGAGTCATATCTAAGGAGGTAGCAGATGTATAAGTGCAGGTCTTTCATAAAGAAGGAACTTCAACTTTTCCATCACCACAAGTATTTGATTTTTTCCTTTACATTACATCAGAGAAGTTTCAAAACTTAAGCTCATTGAAGAAAATCCACTACTGAGTTCAGATTTAAACCAATCCAAGAAACAAATTGTCTAAGCCACTCACAACTGTTTTAACTTATAACATCCAGAATATCTTATAAATTACCTAAAAATAAAATTTACTTTTGATGTTATATTTTACCCTTCCTATTCTAACATATTTATACTCCAATTCTATACATTTTCTAATAAGCCTCCATAAAGACAATTGAGCAAAAATGTTAATTGTTTCTTGTGGATAAATTATCTTTTTTTGGGTCACATTTGATACATAAATCTCTGATCCATATACATTGGTATATGATTCTAGTTAAATGTACACAAGAAATAATGAATAGGAATAGTGGATCTTCAAAAGAATAAAACATTCTCCTGTGAAGAACTTCTAGTGATAGGCTATTACAATGTTTTTGGGTAAAGATTAAAAATGAGTTGTTTCCCATGACAATGAAGTCTCAGGATGTTTTTCGGAACCAAGAGTCTCAGTTTTATTTGAATGTTTATTCAAGTCACAAATCCACATCTTCACCAAAGACGTTCTGGTTGCTATAACATAATAGATGCTTGATCATCCTTTGGATTACATTGTAACTCTGCAACATGCTTAAAAACACTTTGGATATCATTTTCGGTCACATCTACTTTACAACTGTAAGAAATCTACAACAGAAGGACTCTGTTTCCAAGTACAGGAAAGCCAAAGGTTTTCAATCAGATTCAATCCAAATAATACTACACCATGACACATTATAATCAAACTGTCAAAGATCAAAGACAAAGACAGGATCTTGGAAGCAACAAGAAAAAAGAGGTAAATAACATATAATGGAGCTCTAATGCAACTGGCAGCTAAATTTTCAGCAGAAATCTTAAAGCCCAAGAGAGAGTATGATATATTCAAAGTCCAGAAGGACAAGAAACTGCCAGCAAAGATACTGTACCTCACAAAGCTGTCCTCCGGAAACAAAGGAGAGATAAAGAGTTTCCCAGTCAAACGAAAGCTTGTAAGAGTTCATTATCACCAGACCTATCCTACAAGAAATAACAAATGGAGTTCTTTAAGCTAAAATCAAAGGAGGTTAATGAATAACACAAAAACACATGAAAAGTATAAAACTCCCTGGTAATATTAAGTACACAGTCAAATTTTGAATACTTTAATAACATACACATTGTTAAAATATGTGTAAATATTAATTTACACATTGTTAAAATATGTGCAATAGAAATGATATAAATTTGAGCATGAAAAACTGAATTGAGGGAGTAAAATAAAACTGTAGAGTTTGTGTTTATGTGTGTGTCGATGTGCTAAAAGTGAAATTGTTACCAGCTTAAAATAACCTATTATAACTATAAGCCACATGGTAACCACAAAGCAAAAACCTATAATAGATATATTAAAACTAAAGAAATAATGAATAAAAATATAACAATAGAGAAAATCACTTAGGCATCAAAAAGGACAGCTAGAAAGAAAGGATCTAAAAACTAAAAAAAAAAAAACTAGAAAACAATCAACAAATGGAAGTAGTAAGTTCTTACTTCCCAATAATTAGTTTGAATGTAAATGGATTAAATTCTCTAATCAAAAGACAAAATGGTGTATGGATTAAAAAAAATAAGACCTATAGGGGAAAGGAATTCCTCAAAAACCGATTCACGTGATTAACTTTACACCTTGGTAAATCCACTGAAAATCATTTAATTGTACACTTAAAATGGAGTCTTGGTTGTATGTAGATACAGTTGGAGCACTATGTATGTACTCTCTGGACTACTTTGACAAAGTAGGTTTTTGAATGTAACAAGATAAGTCAACTTGAGTGGTAATATATTTTGGGAAATCAGCTCACAACAAATTGTGACTGTAAACATTGTACTGTAAATGTTTTGTAGTTTTCCCCCAGTAAAATTTTCGGAAGGAAAAAAAAAAAAGCACAGGCAACAAAACTGAAAATAGACAAATAAGACTGTGTCAAACTAAAATGCTTCTGTATAGCAAAGAAAACAATCAGTAGATTGCAGAGACAACCAGCATAATGGGAGAAAATGTTTACAAACTATACATCTGATAAGGGGTTAATATCTAAAATATATAAGAAACAACTCAATAAGCAAGGAAAAAATAACCCCATTTAAAAACGGCCAAAAGACTGGAGTAGACTTTTCTCAAAAGAAGATGTACAAATGGCCAACTGCTATATGAAAAAACGATCAGCATCACTAATCAACAGGAAAAAGTCCACAGTGAGATACCTCACTCCTGGTAGAATGGCTATAATAAAACAAAAAACAAAAGATAACAAGTGTTCATTAAGACGTGGAGAAAAGGGAACTCTTGTATACTTTTGGTGTGAAGTACATTAGTACAGCCATTATGGAAAACCGTATGGAAGTTTATCAAAAACTTAAAAATAGAACTACTATATGATCCAACAATCCCACTACTGGATAGATATCCAAAATATATTCTTGAAAAATGCTAAGAGAATGAATGTTAAATGTTCTCACCACAAAATGATCACTATGTGAGGTAGTACATATGTTAATTAGCTACATCAAACTATTGCACTATATATATATATTTCAAAACATCATTTGTACACTACACCTACCTACAGTTTTATCTGTCATTAGATAAATTTGGAAATAAATATGGAAATAAATAATATAATAAATATATAAATCACAAATATTTATATTAAAATATTTATAATAAAATAAATATATAAAGATATATAAATAAATATAAATAAATGAATTTGGAAATAAATTAATAAATTTGGAAAAAATAAGAGAAAAAAATTAAAAAGGGAGGACCTCTTTGCTTCCGTAAATCGTCTACGCAAAGTGATCCGTAAAATCTCCAGAGACTCTTCAAGAAAGGCACATCCGGAGAGATGATGCCTGAGTTTGGTCCGTTATAGAAATTAAATTTTCCTTCGAGGAAACCTTTTAAACCAAATCAAAGAAAGAAAAGAGAGTTTCTCCTTGGAGGAGAATGCACTCATCTTGCCTTACGGCTGTTTCCATGAACACAAAATTGACTGAAAATTTTTCCATTCGGTGAATTTCTTGGTACCCCAAGGGAGCCGAATTGTTTGGAAGAGTGGAAAGAACAGTTTAATGAGGTACTCTGAGAATTCAACCTTTGAGACACTGGAAACTTTAAACATGCCCCTCCCCTGTCATTCTCTAACCCCAGCCTTTAAGAAAACCCAAGTGGGTTGGTCTATGAAGGTGAAGTCCCTCTACTTCGAAGGTACTTTACTCTCCGCCGAGACTAGTCTTTTCCAGTACCCCTTCTGTTTCCATCTCCCACTCTTTGCAATCCCAAGAGTCTCCCCAATAACAGTGATTTTTCTGGGGTGTCTCCAACTCTTCTGCACTCTTTCCTATAAATTGTGAGCTCCTGTTGGATTTCCTGCATCCAATTACTTCTGTATTAACTACTCACCGAAGACCTATGATGTGTGAGGTACGGTCTATTTGTTCCTAATGGGATTGGGTTTTTCTAGAATATTCTGTAACTATTTTTATTGGCAGATTCGACTTACCGGCAGCCCTAGTTGGTTTTATTACGCTGCTGTTGTCATTAGGTCATAGCATCCACAGTGTCATCTACAAATGTTGTAAAACCAGTTCCTATGTTCAACTCTCAGTCAAATTTCCTTTTCTCATCTTACTAAATCCTTTTCAAGGTTCAGAAAAACATATCACTAGATTAAAGTTGGAGTAGAGCTAGCTTGCATGTCCATGACTTTAGCACAAATACTTTAGTGGTTTAATGTAGCATGTCCTGTTGGCTGTGGTTTTAAAATAACCCTTGATTAATGGGTTAATAAAATGCCCATGGTTTCTTTGTTTACTGAGAGGCTCTGCCCTGGCTGATAGCCACAGTAACGGCTGTTAAATTTTCTCAAATACATTTTTTCTCTTGTGATTGTGATCATGATGTCTCTTCATTGACCTATTTTTTATGATGTATTATGTTAGCCAATATTCTTATGTTAAAACAGCTCCCATGGCTATTACTAGTTCATCATGTAATATTCTTTTCAAAAAGCTACGAATGCATACTATTCAATTTTGATTCTATATTCATGCCCATGATAAGCAAAAATATTTTCTTTTAAATTTTTATTTTTAATTATGGGTATATTGTAATTATATATATATATATATTTTTTTTTTTTTTTTTGAGACAGAGTCTCCTTCTGTTACCCCGGCTAGAGTGCCGTGGCACCGTCAGAGCTCACTGCAGCCTCAAACTCCTGGGCTCAAGTGATCCTCCTGCCTCAGCCTCCTGAGTAGCTGGGACTACAGGTGTGCACCACCACATCTGGCTAATTTTTCTATTTTTAGTAGAGACGGGGTCTCGCTCTTGCTCAGGCTGGTCTCAAACTCCTGACCTCAGGCAATCCTCCCACCCTGGCCTCCCGGAGTGCTAGGATAACAGGCGTGAGACACCGAGCCCGGTCTATAGTTGTGTGTCTTCATAGGGCACATGGGATGTTTTGATAGAGCGTACAAAGTGAATTCATCAAATCATGGTATTTTTTTGTGTTATGGTTGACATCTAGATCGTTGTTATACATCCAACGTTTGTATTTGTTCGGCACCTACAACGTGAAAGGCACCATGTAAGTCCTTGCTCAGACAAAGGAAGAGACAACACGG
Source organism: Lepilemur septentrionalis (assembly GCA_963573855.1). Classification (NCBI taxonomy): domain Eukaryota; kingdom Metazoa; phylum Chordata; class Mammalia; order Primates; family Lepilemuridae; genus Lepilemur; species Lepilemur septentrionalis. The sequence goes on from CAUYMX010120163.1 coordinate 16,125, forward strand.
CCACAACCTCAGACACACAAATAAATGTAAGTTTACCAGAGGGAGAGGGACATCAGGGAAGAATACAAGATGCTCTATAGTGGGGTCACACACTGTGTCCCCTCTAACCCTTATTCTGTGTTCTCATCTCACTGGCCTCTCAAATACCCCCATTACCAAGGTCACTGATGCCCAGGGCAACCACACATTCTGCCCTCTCACCCTAGAACGAGAGATCAGATTCCTTACTTCCCCTGGTTAACAGTGACCCATCCTTCCTCTTCCAGTTCCAATGTTCCTATTTCAGGGAAGTTTTGCTTGTCTACCTTCCCAGACTGAGTCAGTCCTCGATGACTTCCCCCCGGCCTCTTTACTTAACATTTTCTAAGCATTAATAATACTGACCATTTTACTATCATGGCAAGTGTAAACATTTATTTGCAAACCTAAAATTTGCCTTTTCATTTTTTTAAGGATGATTGGATTTACAGAAGCTTTGAACTTTTGTGTTTTGAGACACAGTCTCACTCTGTCACCCAAGCTGGAATGCTGTGGCATTGTCATAGCTCACTGTACCCTCAAATTCCTGGGCTCAGGGGATCCTCCTGCTTCAGCCTCCAAGTAGCTGTGACTACAGGCATCTACCAGCACGCCTGGCTAATTTTTTATTTTTCATTGTTTGTAGAGATGGGGGTGTCTCGCTATGTTGTCCAGACTTGTCTCAAACTCCTGGGCTGAAGCCGTCTTCCCACCTGAACCTCCCAGAGTGCTGGGATTACACCTGTGAGCCAACATGGCTGGCCAGTTTTGAACATTTTTAATCAAATGTATCCATCATATTTTTGGCAATTGACCCTGCTGATTTTAATGTGATACATCCCCTCTCGAGAGCGTGTACACATGAGCATGCACTCACACAGACCTTGTTTTTGGCATTAATGGTCGCATGTTTTTGTTTCTTTCTTTTATGTATTTAGTCCACATGCTTCCTCCTCATCTTGGAGGAACTCACCTGGAAGGCATTCTCTGAAGGAAAGCACCACAGGGATTTTCATAAATTAGAAGGGCTGTAGGGTGGTTAAAAGAGGTCTCAGATCTATATCTGTATCTATAATGATCAGAATTTCATCCTTGATGGCTGCTCCAATTTAAGGGGGATGTTGATAACTAACTGATAGGCGTGCAAGGCAGATTACAGTGGTGTTGACATACAGGCTCACATTTGTGGCATGTCCATTGTGTGAACTATAGTAGGAAATTTACATGCGTTATCTCATTTAACTTACTCTTCAATCTTACAATGTAGGATATTTACTAGTCTCATTGTGGAGGTGAGGTATTTGCAGCTAAGAAAGTTTAAATAACTTTTGCAAATTCATACAATACTAAGTGGACCAAAATTATATTCCAGGAAATTTTACTCAAGATCTCATTTTTAACTGGACCACTCTGTAATCTATGCGTGTAACAAAATTGCACATGGACCCCATACATTTGTACAAATACAAAAAAATTAAAAAGATCCCATTTTCTAAATCACAGCTGTATACAGCACTTTTGGGCAGCTATACATCAAAAATAATTGCACCAAAGCCACATAATAATATTAACAATATATAAAACAATAATTATCATCATCATAACAATGGCTATCATTTATTGAGATACTGCTGTACACAAAGGTATTTTTACATGTCACAAAGAAAGTCACAGTAATAAGCATACTTTCAGAAAGAAGCAAATAAGGCGCTGAAGAGTTGACCATCACGTCACTAAAAGCGTAGGATCACGGAATCAAGGCCGTTGGGAGTAGAAAATCCGTGTCTTAATCATCCCTGTGGAGCTATTAGAATAAGGGAAGTGTGGGCATTACCCAGGAAATGACATGAAATGTCTTCTATTATTTTGGAAGGCTCGTATCCAAGAAGTAATTGGGGTTTACATCCTTAGATTCAAACAGGAGAATTAGAACCAGTGATGGCACAAAGAGAAAGATTTCAACTAAATTGAAAGAAGTCTGAATAATACTATGCATTTAACATAAGTACCACTTGGCTGCGTGAATCACAGTCTTTGAAAGGACTCCATAGATGGCGAAGAACATCCATCCAAGGGTGATGCAATAAAGTTATTCCGTCACCAGCTGTCAGGTGGCTGTTCACAGAGTTATACTTTTGCTTCCATCCTCAGCAGACGCACCAGATGCATGGCAGCAGAAAACCACACGGGAGTATCAGAATTTTTCCTCTTGGGTCTCTCAGATGATCCTGAGCTTCAGCCCCTTCTCTTCGGGCTGTTCCTGTCCATGTACCTGGTCACGGTGCTCGGGAACCTGCTCATCATCCTGGCCGTCACCTCTGACGCCCACCTGCACACCCCCATGTACTTCTTCCTCTCCACCCTGTCCTTTGTTGACATCTGTTTCACCTCCACCACCGTCCCCAAGATGCTGGTGAACATCGACGCACACAGCAAAGACATCTCCCACATGGGATGCCTCACTCAGATGTATTTTTTCATGATGTTTGGTGGACTCGATAATTTCCTCCTGACCGTGATGGCCTATGACCGGTTCGTGGCCATCTGCCACCCCCTGCACTACACGGTCATCATGAACCCCCGCCTCTGTGCCCTGCTGGTTCTGATGTCCTGGTGCATCGTTTCTCTGGTCTCCCTGGTTCACGTCCTGCTGATGATGAGGCTGACTTTCTCGTTGGGCACCGAAATCCCACATTTCTTCTGTGAACTGGCTCAGGTTCTCAAGGTGGCCCGCTCTGACACCTTCATCAATAACATCTGCTTGTACGTGATCGCTGTGTTGCTGGGTGTGTTTCCCGTCGCTGGGATCCTCTACTCCTACTCTAAGATTGCCTCCTCCTTAATGAGGATGTCCTCCACTGCGAACAAGTACAAAGCATTTTCCACCTGTGGGTCTCACCTCTGCGTGGTCTCCTTGTTCTACGGAACCGTACTTGGGGTCTACCTCAGCTATGCTGTGACCCCTTCTTCCCAGAGCAGCGCCACTGCCTCGGTGATGTACACGGTGGTCACCCCCATGCTGAACCCCTTCATCTACAGCCTGAGGAACAAGGACGTGAGGGGGGCCCTGGGAAGAGTGCTCAGCACGACAGCCTCTCGACTGTGACAGACACATCACTGGTTCAGAACTTAGTGGATAACGTGGACTTCAAAGGCAAGTGTTGTGAATTTAAATATCCTCTATTTCTCCTCCCAAAAGACATGGTTCATATCTTTTATTATCAAAACCCTTATGACTTTGCTTATACTTGTTTTTGCGTTAGTTTTCTGCAAAACTCCCTGTTTAATTCCTTTTTGATTTTTCTTCCCAATAGGCTGTCCGGAACGTTCCGTCTTTAGGCTGGGCAAAGTGGCTCATGCCTGTAATTTTTTCCAAGAAAGGAGTCAGAGGACCAGGATAATAGTCTGGACTTGCCACTTTGGTGTCATTCTTTGGCCAAGAGCACACCGAGAACCGAGGGCAGACTCCCACTCTTGACATCTTTGGTGCCAAAACTCGGGATTCTGATAAAATTTCTGGATTGTCTAGTCAGCCACCTTGATCCCTTTATTACACCTCTAGTTAGAGATAATATATGGAGTTCTCCCTGATATCCACAAAGGCCTCCATGTCACCGGCCAATGTCAAGGGACATTTTCCAATCCTTGTCTTGTTAGCCCATTCACACACACAAACACACACACACACACTCCAAAACAATTAACCACTTTGCTTTTCTTCTCTATAACACTGTGAACACCAAACAATCTACAAAAATCTCCAAAGAGCCTTCCAGGGAGGCCCCTCACAGAGAGATGATTTGTTAGTTTGATTCCTTATATATGTTAAATATTTCTTAGGAAACAGCTTGTGAATTTTTAAATCAAACCGAAGGGGAAAAAATTTTTTTCTTTGGAGGAACTAAATCCATCCCTCCCCACCATCACCACCACCACTGCCCACCTGGACTCAAAATTGACTGAAAACTTTCCATCTGCTTTTTTTTTTTTACCTTAAGGGAGCTAAATTGTTTGGAGAGTGGAAGGAAAAATAGAACAATTTATTTAATGAGGCGCTCTGAGGATTCAACCCTTGAGACACTAGAAATTTTAAACAAGGCCCCTTTCCCCCCTGTAATTCCCCGATCTCAAGGTGCGTCGAAACCCTGGTGGGCTTCCCGGGGGTGGATTACCAGGAGCAGAAGGCTTCAGTGGTGACCATCAGAGGAAGTCAGTGGGACCCAGTGAGGGCTGTTGGAATAAGAAGGAAAAGAGAAGAGAAAGAGGGTACTTGGATTTGCTTCTAGAAAAACGAGAGTGGGACAGCCCCGTATTTATTTAGTCTGTGAAGGTGAAGTCTCTACTTTGAAGACATGTTCATTTTTACTAAAACTGGTCTTTTCCTGCTTTTGTTCTGTTTCCTCTTCTTGCTCTTTAGAACCCAGAGCCTCTCTCCAGTAAGAGTTACTTTCTGAAAAGTCTCCAACTATTTTCTTTACTCTTTTCTATACATCGTAGGCTCTTGCTACATTTCTTGCATCTAATTATCTGTTCACTGACTGCTTAGCAGAGATCTATTATGCACAAGGTGTTGTGCGTAAGATCTATTACGCATCAGGTGTTCCTGATGTGACTGGCCTTTTCTGTTATATTTCTCTATCTACTTTTACTGGCAGCTTTGGCTTCCTGGTAGTGCTCGTTGTTACTAGGTTGTGTTAATAGTTACTGTTTCCCCTTAGTGTCAGCCGTATCCTGACGCAATTCTTTCTGATGCTCAACGCTCAGTGCAATTTCCTTTTCTCCTATCACTAACACTTCTCAGTGTTCAGAAAAATATCAATGATCGAAATTGGAGTAGACTGCCTTCGCCTGTTCATGAATTTAATGCAGATGGTGTGGTATTTTAATGTAGCATATCCCATTGGCTGGGGTTTTAGAACAACCATTGTTTATTGGGTTAAGAAATTTTTCTTGGTTTCTTTATGTACCCGGGAGCTCTGCCCCTGCTGCTAACTCCATTAATGGCTATTTAAAAATTCTCAAATGCATTTTTTCCATTGTGATGATGGTTATAATTTCTCTTTGTTGACCTATATTATCTTGATAAATTATGTTAACAAACATTCTTATATTAAAGCCACTTCCATTCCTAAAATTGATATTACTCATCCGTCAGGTATTATCCTTTAAGAATAGATATCAATTCATTTTATTTAACTTTACTATTCGATTTTGATTCTATATTCAGGCATGTGATAAGCATGAACATCTATGTTTTGTCTTATAGTTGCCACTTTGGTCTCAATCTTTATGGTACATCCAACATTTGTACTTGTTCAAGACCTACAATGTGACAGGTACCCTGCAAGTCCCTGCTAAGACAAATAAGGAGCCCAAACTGTCAAAGTTTGCCAGTGTAAGAGGAACATCAAGGAACCAGTATAGGACGCTCTAATTATGGCCCTCAGACATTCTGTCCCTCCTGGTCCACATTCTCCACTCTCCGCCTCACTGGCCTCTCAAATGTCCTCTTTTACAAGCTCACTGGCATATAGGCAACCAAAAATTCTATTCCCTCAACCTAGAACATTTATTGTTTCTTCACTTGATTAACAATTACTCATACTTCCTCTCTTAGCTCCGATATTCCTGTTTCAGAGAAGCCACACCTATTTACCTTCTGATGCTAAATTGGTCCTCAAGGATTTTTTTTCCTATATTTAATTAATTAATATTCTGGCCAGGCATGGTGGGTCACACCTGTAATCCTAGCACTCTAGGAGGCCGAGGTGAGAGGATCACTTGAGGCCAGGAGTTTGAGATTGGCCTGAGCAAGAGGGAGACCCCTGTCTCTACAAGAAATAGAAAAATTAGCCAGGCATGGTGCCATGTACCTATAGTTCTAGCTAGTCAGGAGGCTGAACCAGGAGGATTGCTTGAGCCCAGGAGTTTGAGGTTACAGTGAGCTATGATGACACCACTGAACTCTACAGCCTGGGTGACAGAGTGAGACCGTGTCTCAAAAAAAAAATTTTTTTTAATTAACATTCTCTAGGCATTAATAATAACAACACCTTTTCTATCATGGGAAATGGAAACATTTTTTTCAAGTCTCAAATTTGCCTTTTACCGTATTAGGATGACAGGGCTTGTAGAAGTTTTAAAATTGAAAAAAAAAAGTATTGATCCTATTTTCTTGGCAATGAACTCACTGATATTAACACAATACCATCCCCACTTGAAAGCATATACACATGAACACACACTGTTACACATGCCTTCTATTTTATTTTAATGGTCGTGTGTTTTTATTTATTTATTTATTTGTGTATTTTTATTTCAGAATATTATGGGGCTACAAGCAACAGGGCTGTCAATTTTGTTTATCTTTCAAAAAACCAACTTTTGGTGTTATTAATCTTCTGTATAATTCTTTTGTTCTCAATTTCATTTAGTTCTGCTCTGATCTTAGTTATTTCTTTTCTTCTGCTAGGTTTAGAATCAGTTTGCTCCTCCTTTTCCAGTTCCTTGAGATGGTTTGTTAGTTTGTTTATTAGATTTTTGAGCTTTCTGTGTTTTGGACGTGAGCATGTAATGCTATCAGTTTTCCTCTTGGAAATGCTTTTGCTGTATCCCACAGGTTTGGGTAGCTTGTGTCCCCGTTATGGTTTCGTTCAAAGAACCTTTTGATTTCCATCTGTATCTCCTCCTTGACCCAACAGTCATTCCGCAATAGATTGTTGAATATCCATGACTTTGTGGAGTGGTGAGTGTTTCGGTTGGAATTAATCTCTAATTATATACCACAGTGGTCTGAGAAGATACACGGTGTAATTGCTATTTTTTAAAAATTTGTTGAGGTCTGACTTGTGGCCTGAGATGTGATTGATTTTAGAGAAAGTTCCATGAGCTGATGAGAAGAATGTATATTCGGCTGTGTTTGGGTGGAATGTTCTGTAGACGTTTGTTAGACCCATTTGTTCTAAGCTCTGTTTAAGTCTATTGTTTCTTTGCTTATTTTCTGCTTGGAGGATCTGTCCAGTTCGGTCAGTGGGGTGTTGAAATCCCCAGCTACTACGGCATTACTGCTTATCACGCTATTTAGATCAAACAGGGTTTGATTTATGTGTCTGGGTGCTCCTGTGTTGGGTGCATAAATATTAAGAATCTTCAAGCTCTGAGATTCTTTCCTCTCTGTGATCCATTCTATTCTTGAGACTTTCCACTGTGTTCTGAAGTTAATTGAATGCCTCTTTCCTTTCCAGTATTTCTGTTTGGTTTTTTCATAATATTTCAATTTCTTTAGAGGAGAATTTTTCATTCATTTCCTGTATCATTCTCGTGGCTTCTTTGTGTTGGGTTTCTATTTTCTCTTCATTTCTGCTGAGTTTTCTTACAGTCCATATTCAGAATTCTTCCTCCGACATTTTAATCATTTCGTTTAAGTTGTTATCTGTTGTTGAGGATCTAATGATTTCTTTTGGGGGTGACTTTTCTCTCTGCTCTTTCATGTTTCATGCGTTCTGTCACTGATTATTTCTCATCACACTACTTGATCGAGAACTGGGGGTGCTAGGACTGGTTTATGGCTCTATCTCCAAGTCCCCAAGAGCCGTTCCTTGACAGTGCTGGGAAGAGGCACGCTGGTCCTGTATTGCCTTAGGGGTATTTTAGCCAGTTGGGTTACCTCTGATCTGGTGTCTTCACCTCTTGCCGATGGAGATGAGTGAGTTTGGTCCCCCAGCTTAAGCTCCCAGGCGGTGGGTCGCACTTATGACTCCACTGCCCTCTAGTAGCTTGAGATGGAGGGCACTGTGTTAAGCTATGGGGTTACCCTCTCTCTCATCGATTGTGGTTTGCAGGGAGGAGCCAGTTATCGAGGTAATCTGATGTCTCTCTGTTAGGCTCTGGTCCACTGGATGGGGCATACGAACGCCCCGATCTTTGGGAAGGGTCCTGTCACTCCTGAGGGTTACTTGGACCCTGTTTCCCCTTAAGGTGGAGGTAAGGGCAAGATAGATCACAGCTGGTGCCTGCAAGCCCGGGTGTGTGTGCGTCTGTGGTTGCTTGATCTGCCGCGAGGGGGAGCCGCTAGCATGTTATTCAGGGCTCTTTCACCAAACTTGGAAGCCGCTCCTGACGGCAGCGGTCACTTGGTGCAATTGCTGAGGTCTCCGGTGGGGATTTTCCTTCCCTGTCTACAAACCCCAATGCTGGCAGCTGCCCAAAGGCAGAGAGAAAGCCCTAGAGTTATGATCCTGTTAGATGACCTAAGCCGGTCCGGTGGCCGAGCCAACGGGCATCCAACTATTGTTCAGCACCAAGGCCGGGCAGATTGATGCCAGTCGCGCAGAGAAAGTGGCTTTTCTCGCTTCTCTCCACCTCCAAGGGTGGAGCCTGCCGTGCCAGGTGCACAAGTCCCCGGGCTGGGGAGGGGTGCTGCCCGAAACCGCCGCAGCTAGCGCTGGGGGCGACCACTTAGGATTTGGCACATGCAGGCCGTTCGGGGGGGCTGAATCAACAGGCCGCCAGCTGTCCCCTCTGCATCACGGTCCCGCAATCTCCCGTCTGCCTAGCAGAGAGAGGGTCCTGCTCTTTCTGTCCCGCCCTGAGCGGGCCGAGTCATCAGCAGTTTCCAGGGGCAGAGCCCCCCTTTTTCGCGTTCACCTCCTTTGTTCTGGTCCCGCTGACCACTGGAGGCGAGATGCCTGTCTCCAAACTCCCTGGGATCGCGGGCAAGTGACTGCTCAGACCAGTCCCTGCCCCGCCCAGTGCAATCCCAGCACCCAGCACCTGGGAGTTCAAGATGTTTCCCGCTATTGTCTCCTCTCCACAGAGCCCGTCCTCCCATGCCACGACTTTGCACCGACTTCAGGCACGTCCCTGTCTGACTGGGTGTGGAGGTCAGTGGGGGAGCCGGACGTCCTCCTGTGGGTCCGAGCCCGTTGCGCGCTGGCTGGGTGTGGCCGTCCCGCTGTGTAGTCCCTATTGTATATCTGGCGCTCTCCAGTCTTTGCAATCGTATCTTCCATTCGCAATTTTCCTCCCTGTGCTGCGTGTCCCACGCTGTTTCTCTGCAGATTCACAGTGCGGTTCTTGGAGGGTCCCCGTCCACTCCTGTGTGGCTGTCCAAATTCCCCACCTCCTTCTCAGGGAGCAGAGAGCTCGGAGGTCACCGCTAATCCACATTTTTTTCCTCCTGGCTGTGTGTTTTTGTTTCCTCCTTTTATATATGTAGAACACATGCTTTTTTCTCTTCTTGGAAGAATTCACCTGGCACTCGATCTCTGAAAGAAAGAGCTAGATGTATTTTTGCTAATTAGAAGTGCTATACTGTGGTCAAAAGAGATAGCAGACCTGTTGTATCCGTAAGGATTGCAATTCCATCTTTGATGGCTCCCTGAGTTTAAGGGGGGGGGAGTGTTATTGATAAATGATAACCATGCAAGACAGGTTTATTGTGATGTTAATAACAGGTGTTCATATTTATGAAATGCCCAGTGTATGCCATAGGAACCACAGCAAAAACTGTCATGCACCATCTCATTTAATTTACTGTCAAATCCTACCATATGGGGGAATATTTAGCACTCCTGCTATAGAGGCAAGTTATCTGCAGCTAAGAGAGCTTAAATAACTTTCTCAAGGTCATGCAGTAAGTTGGTAGATCAAACTCCTATTCCAGGAAATCTGACTCAAAAAAAAAAAAAAAAGAACGTTTTCTAAATCACTGCTCCATCCTGTACCTTGGGAGAGTTATTTATCCAAAATAATAATTATACAAGTGGAAGATCAATAATATTAAAAATAACAGTAGTGGTCATAATGACGGCTATTATCTATGGATACTCCTACTGTGCACAAGGTCATTTTTTAAACCTCAGAAAGAAAGTAAATAGCAATAATCACATTTCTAGAAAGAAAGAAGTAAGTCGCTGGGAATTAACCGTCACATCACTACAGAGCATCAGGTCACAGAATAAAGGTTGTTAGAGTTGAAAATCCCCGTCATAATCACCATGGTAGGCCTGTTAGAGGGAAGGACTATGGAAATTGTTAGGGAAGAGACACGAGCCCTTTGGAAGGGTCCTAAAAAAGAAGACACTGATTAAATTCATAAATATAATAAGCAGGAGAATGAAAACTAGTGAGTGGATGAAAAAAAGAGAGAGAGATTTCTGCTAAATTCAAGAAAATCTGAATAACTACACATGTTTAGAATGGATTTGGCATTTGTACCCCCATAATATGCTGAAATAAAAAAAATTTAAAAAATAAAATGGATTTAGGCTACCAGTTGGCTGAGTGAATCACAGTCTTTGCAAGGACTCTATAGAGGGTGGACTCTATAAACGGACATGGCACCCTTCACATCCGTTTAAGGGTGATATTGTATAAAGTTATCATAACCAACAAGGTGCCACTTGGCTGTTCATTAAACATTGCTTTCTCCTCTGCCCCAGCTGACACATCAGCTACATGGAAGCGAAAAACCACACGGAAGTGTCAGAATTTCTCCTCTTGGGCCTCTCAGAAGATCCCACATTGCAGCCCCTTCTCTTGGGGCTGTTCCTGTCCATGTACCTGGTCACGGTGCTCGGGAACCTGCTCATCATCCTGCTCATCATCTCCGACTCCCACCTGCACACCCCCATGTACTTCTTCCTCTCCATCCTGTCCCTTTCTGACACCTGTTTCACCTCCACCACAGTCCCAAAGATGCTGGTGAACCTTCATGCACACAGCAAAGACATCTCCTACAGGGAGTGCCTCACTCAGGTGTATTTTTTCATGATTTTTGCTGGACTGGATAATTTCCTCCTGACCGCGATGGCCTATGACTGGTTTGTGGCCATCTGCCACCCCCTGCACTACACGGCCATTATGAACCCCCGCCTCTGTGCCCTCCTGGTTCTGATGTCTTGGTTTGTCATTTTCTGGGTCGCCCTTGTTCACCTTCTACTGATAATGAGGCTGACTTTCTCTATAGGCACTGAAATCCCGCATTTCTTCTGTGACCTGCCTCAGCTCCTCCAGGTGGCCTGCTCTGACACCCTCATCAATAACATCTACTTGTACGTGTCGACTGTGTTGCTGGGTGTGTTTCCCGTCTCAGGGATCCTCTACTCCTACTCTAAGATTGTCTCCTCCTTAATGAGGATGTCCTCCACTGCAGGCAAGTTCAAAGCATTTTCCACCTGTGGGTCTCACCTTTGTGTGGTCTCCTTGTACTATGGGACAAGTCTGGTTGAATACCTCAGCTACGCTGTGACCCATTCTTCCCAGAGCAGCGCCATTGCCTCGGTGATGTACACGGTGGTCACCCCCATGCTGAACCCCTTTATGTATAGCCTTAGGAACAAGGACGTGAAGGTGGCCCTGGGAAGACAGCTCAGTAGAGCAGCCCGTGGACCATGACAGATCACTTGTTCAGAACTAAGTAGACATTATGGGCACTTGATTCAAATGTGAATTTTAAAATCCTGGTGTTTTTTTCTCCCTAGAAGACATTCTTCATTTTCCCATTCCCAATGCACCTGTGACTTTGCCTAATATATTT
>CAUYMX010120164.1:0-22052 GCA_963573855.1 Lepilemur septentrionalis
ACCACAGGAAGTTCTTTTGGACAGCCCTGCTCTAAAGTCAACTACGACTTAACCGTCAAGGTGATTAATATAGTACAAAATGAGAAGAGTACTTGTAATTTTTTCTGCTAAAACTCAATATATTCAATGGGTATTTATGGAAAATGGATTATTGGAGACTGCTGCACTCTTTGACTTTGAAAACGTCCCACCATTCTAGAATGAGTTTACAATTTTGTTTCCACAGTACCCTCACTCAAAGCCAAAGTACAGTGTGTCCTGGTTCACACTGATGCTTGGTACAGACACTTTCTAACTTGACTTATACTGCCAAACTATTTTTCATCTGAATAGTTATTTGAGTCAGGTTATATTATTTTAATCATTATTGTTATATTAAACAATTTCCTTCCAGGTCTACAAAGCAAGGGTAAAAAGCTTAAGAGAACACTTACAGAAAAGGCTAAAATTTATTTCATATTCACAGATCTCATTGGTTTTCTCTAATTCTAACTTGAAACAATGCATAAACTCCATTTCAAGCTACCAAAGCATAAAAGAAATCTCTAATACACAATGAAACTGGAAGCTTTATTCTATCAATGCATGAGGTAAAGTGTAAAATTAAGGCCCAGGTACTCAATCAAGATAAGGTTGTATAACTCTGTCTTTCCTCATTTGGGAGATTGGTATTGACATATCATTAAAAGGGCAATAGCTACAGGACCCCATAGAGAGACACAGTCATTAAATGCTGCAATAGGGTTAAATTATTTCATATATAAGCACAAGTGATTGCAAATGTAACACATATACTAAGTCTCACCAATTTCTCCATCTTGTCCAGGTTTAGGAATGCTAATAGAAGTTTTGGTCTCCATTTCTATTTTCTTCTTGGTATCCCCTCTCTTTCCAACTATATGCCTATAATATGAAGAAAAATTAAGTAACACAAGGGGATTAAGAAATAATGTACCAAAGTAAAGAATCCCACCATGTTTAAATCCTTTATGGCCAGAGATACTCCCTTACAGAAAAGTGCTTCTATAAAAGCTCAATATTTGTGGAGTAAATTACAAGTCATCTAGCTTTACAGAACACCTTGCATTAAACTCACTGGCAAATGCCATATAGCCAATTCAATGTACAGATAGAATAACCATGCCCAACACCTGTTTGCTTCTTAAAATTAGATTCAAAATTCAGGTCTACAGTTCAGTGAAAGCAAAGCTGGCATAGTCTCAGAGGGCACTTCCAGCAACCAACAGATCCACAATTTGAGAGGGAAAGAACCTTATTTATTTTGGAAAACAAGTTAACTATATTATGAGTTCATCCCAAGGGGATTATCCCTTATTAATTAAATAAGGATAAACAGTTTAGCAAAGAGCAGGATTCACCACTCAGGACAGATCCAAAAGCACTGGAAGTAAAAAGGTAACCCTCAGGCTGAATTCAGCACATGGAATGTTTTCTTTGGAGATTACACCCCAAAATACATATTTTTGCAGGTTCTTAAGAAAAATTAGAAGATATGACAACTCATGACAACAGGCTGAAGCCAACTCTGGACTACCCCCTGAAGATGGGACATGAGCTCATCACAATGCCATCACTCCCTACAGTCTTTGATCTACCCCCATATCAATCACTTATTGACTCATTTACACTACATTGCTTGTGCTTCCTAATATAAATAATTCTTACAATCTAAGGTTATCTTCTGGAACCCATAGTAATTAGATGTGTTAAAGTGAATGAGACTACTGGATCCCAAGAGAGAAGTTTCAGAGTCTATAAAGCACTAAGAGACCATCGCAGGACTATAAAATTAAAAGAAAAAACTCCCCGTCATAAACATTATTTCAACTTCCATGATTTCCATTACAGTACCCAATACTATGGGTGACTATTTCTAAAACTATTCATTTGTTTTTTACATGGGATAACCAAGCCCAGTGATTTCCATTAAGATCTACTGTAGTAACCCAGTTTTTAATAAACAAGAAGTTTAGAAAAGGATTGGAATTCTGTAATTTCCATGTGGTTACCCTCTGTGTTGGGTTGGAGATTGTATCTCACCAACACTATCAGGCCTTTGTCTTTATCTGCCTTAACCCCTAATTAGGGGTGTTTTCAATCCGGCCCCTGCTTGTTGGTATGTGGTGAGTGAACAAGCCTATCACAAAAAGTAGTTGACTCAAAGTGTTATTAATAATCTAGGCTTCAGCACCTTAGAAAGGGAAGTGGTTGAGGTTAGAGAGGCTTTAGAATCAAACCTTGAGCAAGTCAGTTTAGTCACTCTAAGCCTATTTCTTCACTTAGAAAAATGTAGTGAATAATACCTATGTACTGTAAGGTTGTTGCAAGGATTAAATGTGATCATACATGAAAGAGCTTCCCAATGAATGGCACAGAGCTCCTTATAGCCCATGCTATCCTCATTAAGTCCATAATGGCATCCTTCCAGTTAAAAGTACAGTTAAACTCAAAAGAGGTTTACATGGAAAGCCTAAAATATTCACTACAATAATACAGATAAGCAGCAAAAAGGTGACTCCTTGGTTGAATATGTAAGTGGAAATTCCCACCAGAACAAGTGGTTCTCAGTCTTGGCTACCCACTGGAATCACCTGAGAGGCTTCAAAACTAATGATGCCTGGGTCCCACTCAGAGAGATTAAATGGTCTGTAGTGCACCCAGGCATAGAAATTTTTAAAAGCTCCCCAGATCATTCTAATGTGCACCTGAGACTAAGAACCACACAGCATTAGACATATTCCACGGATAAGTGTTGCTAGTATTAGACTTTGATTATAAATTAGTCTGGCCAGGTAGTTTCTTCCTTGATCCAAATAAACCTACAAAAATGATTCATAAGAAAGATATCTTCCTAGTAAACATTATCTATTAATTAGGATTTAGCAGAACCAATATCTAATCTAACATGCAAGTCATCTGGTTGATAATGAGTACTTCGAATATATAGAAATCAAAAGATCAATTTAGAATTAGACATAAGGAAATTTTACACACCTTAGCAGTAACAGAAATACACATTAAGACATGGTAGATTGACTGTACCAAAAAAGTGAGCCACAACTTTCTAAAATCATGTTTCTTAGGAAAAAAATGTCACTAGACCCTGATTTGGCCACATTCCAAGAGAATTTCATTCTTAATAGGTGTTTCAGAATGTTATCAAAATTTGCCTCTTGGAGTTTGCTATGGTTTGGATATTTGACTCCTTCAAGTCTCATGCTGAAATCTGATGCCCAATGTTAAAGGGGAGGGCCCAGTGGGAGGTGTTTGGGTCATGGGGGCAGATCCCTCATGAATAGCTTGGTTCAGTTCTCATGGTAATGAGTGAGTTCTCACTCTATTAGTTCCTAAGAGAGCTAGTGGTTAAAAAGAGCCTGGCACTTTTCCCCGCCTTGCTTCCACTCTCACTAGGTGATCTCTGCATGTGGCTCCCCTTCACCTTCCACGATGAGTGGAAGCAGCATAAGGCCCTCACCAGAAGCTGAGTGCCATCATTCTTGTACAGCCTGCAGGACCATGAGCCAAATAAACCTCTTTTCTTTATAAATTGCCCAATCTCAAGCAACACAAAGACAGAGCTTAAAGGAGTATGATTCCACATTTGTAGACTGTGAATGGACAGACCTAATTCATCTGGTATAACACACAAAAAAACAATTTATGGACTTCCTAGACCAGCCTTGTTCAGAGGTATAAGCCCCAAAGAAGCCAGTTAGCCACTTAAGCTGACAATATTCGGTAATATTAGTGGTTAATATGAGACAGAATGTGGGCAAACACACAAGTAAGCAAGCACATACTGATGTGATCAGTTTCCAAGTAATTTATAAAGATGACCCTGGAAAAAGAATGTTTAGTCTTGATAACCATTGGGGATTAATGGAACAGACACATGCCGGCTTTCAAAAAGCTTCCCATCTAGGACAGGAGTCATCAAATAGCACATAAACAAATATAAACTGTGACAAACACCACAAAGAAAAAGTAGAGTGTGTTATGGAAACACATAGTAGGGCAATCAATGTGGTTAGTGGGGATGATGGTGTCAAAGCAAGCTTCCCTAAGGAAAGAGAATATTACTATGTAATGAAGTGGAATGATGCTAAGGCCAAAAAAACAGCATATGCAACATCTCTAAGGCAGAAAGCAGCAAAGCATAGTTGAGCAACTGAAGAAAACAAGGTGGGTGTAAGTGCAAAGCCAGGGAAAGAATGCTCTCAGCTGAGACTGAAAAATGCAGGCCAGCTAAGCCATGGTTAAGACTTTGGTCATTGCTCTAATAGAATAGCATTCTATTATCGATGGAAGGCCATTGATGGATTTTAAGCAGAGGTGGTAAAATAATCAGATTTGCCTTTTAAAAAGATAATTCCACCCTCAATGTGAAGAACAGACTGGGAAGAGAGCAAAAATCAATGTGGAGAGAACAGTGAGTAGGCTGTTTTAAGTAATTCACAGAAAAGGCAGAGGGGTAGCAATGAAGACAGAGATAAGCAGTAGATTCAAAGATACTTAAGAGGCAAATTCAACAGGACTTGGCAATACACGTGGAAGATGAAATTAATCAGTAATCGGTCCTTTGAAATTTTAGGATATAAAACACTGAACTATTTTATCATTAGTAATTAAGCATTGCAAAAAGAAGACTAAAGGGTCAGCTTCCTGCTGAGTTTCCTGGAAGTGTCTCCCCATAGAGCTGCTGGGGACTTCACTCACTTGTAGAGCAGGCTGGGGGCCTTCACAATAGATCGGAATCCTTGTGGGGTCTGCTCCATCTCATAGGCATCACATGGCTCATCAGTACCCTCCATGGAACCTGCAGAGAAACCATGACATCTTGCTCAGTAATGCTGCTGCTCTGTGGGCAGCAGCCTTCTCCTCAGCTGCAAACCAGCCAACCACCGTTGGGGTTTTAAAAAAGCAATACGCAGGCACAAAGAACAGCCCGACACTTTACATTGCAGAAAATTGCTCTGATATTCCTCCTGACCAGCTCAGAAGAAATAAAGCATAAAAAACACACAACTATGTGAAACCTTTTAGTCCCAGAACCTTGGGAAAGTAGCACACACATACATACAGTAGTCTCTCCTTTACCTGGGGTTTTGCTTTCCAAGGTAGGGTTAAACTTAACCACTGTCAGCTGCAGTCCAAAAATAATACATACAATAAGATATTGAGAGAGAAAGACCACATTCACATAACTTTTATTACAATGTATTGTTATAATTGTTCTATTTTATTATTAGTCATTGTTGTTAATCTCTTATTGTGCATAATTTATCAATTAAGATTTATCATAGGTATGTATGTGGAGTTGGCCCTCCATATCCAAAGGTTCCACATCTATGGATTCAACCATAGAGTCAACCATTTCTTCAACAGAAAATATTTGGGAAAAAAATATTGTTTTAATACAGCAAAAAATAGGACAAATTAAAAAAACACAGTATAACAATTGTTTACATAACACATTGTATTAGGTATTGTTAAGTAATCTAGAGATGATTTAAAATATATGGGAGGATGTGCATAGGTTACACGCAAATACCGAACCATTTTATATAAGGCACATGAGAGCATCCAAGGATTTCGATAGCACTGGACTAAATACATATGTTCATTTACTTCAATAATTTTTATATATTACTTCATAACTTTACAGATAAAGGAATTTAATTTTGTCACAATATATTAATGGTTAATATTAATAGTTAACAAATTACTCCTTGTGACATTTAAGCCTCTGTACAAAGAAGAAACATAATTTGACTTATGAACTGCAACTGAGAACACCTCAGTCAAACTCAAACTCCTCAGTACCCTGAGACATCAACACAAATGAAGCTATGCGAAGCCAAACATCTCAAACTTCAGTGCTGACACAGAAACACATTGAAACAAAACAAAGAATTGCTCCTGCAATACACAGGACATTTTACTGACCAAAGAGCAACTAGGATTACCTTGATAGAAATCCTCATCTTCTTCTTCATGTTGATAAGTCTGTTCTTGGATGGGATTCTTCCTATAATTGCGACCATCAATTCTTACAAGCTGTGGGCGCAAGACTTCCATGACACTTTCTCCAAATAATATTCCAGTGAAGTCCTGAAAAATAAACTCTCATCTTTTTAGTGAGAATTAAAAACCCTATCTCTATTGCGTGGGCCATTACATAGGCCTCAATTGGGCACCAGTTCACAGTACATCCTACACAAAAGAAGTACTGAATTCCATTGGATTTCCCCTGCCTATAAACTGGTTAAAGTCAGTTGCTACATTTTCCATCAAACTGGCTCACTCCAGACAGAAAAGTAATTTGTAAACTATTTCTCACCCCAACAAAGCAGATTAAAAGGCATTTATATACAGCCCTCCATGACTTTGAAAGAGAGGATAAAGGTCTCTTTATTACCTTAACCCAAAGGGAATAAAATGCAACCTTCAACGTTTACCTAACCATTTGCAAAGTATCTCATTCTTTCTATCTAGCATGATAATTAAAACAATGAGGGATAGTCAATACACTTAACCATCCAGAAAAAAAAGTCCCTAAGTACTTTAAGAGTTGCTAGAAATATATACCAAACAATCAGGTCCAGTTGCCTGTCAAAAGCACAATGAAAACATGACAACCAATGTGGTTCTCAGACCAACATATTGCTGAGGTGAGGAGCCCAATTTCTACAGGCCACTGCCCAAAAAACTATACATCACTCGATGAGAAGCCAAGCTTCTTAATAAAATCAATAATTAAGGAAACAAAGGTTCCTTATAGCTGTGATTAAGTTCAACCAATGTTCTCACCACACACAGTTTGGATAGTCTCGAAGCACAAAATACTGAAAAGTTCCAAAGAAAATGGATTGACCCTCACTAAATACACTAATGCTCAGTCCAACGCTCAGCAAATGTCACTTTGATAGTTTGTCTGCTTACAGAACCAAGAAGTTTTCGTGTTGAGAGAAATAACAACATAGAGATAAACTGACTTGTATGGAGGAAGAGGGCACATAATTAGCAACAGTCTAATGATATTATACCTTAGGCCTATTCCCCTAGGACTTCTCAAAAAAAAAAAAAAAAAAGTTCCCCATAAAAACATACTTTAGGCTGGCCGTGGTGGCTCACCCCTGTAATCCTAGCAACTCTGGGAGGCCAAGGCGCGAGGATCGCTTGAGCTCAGACCAGCCTAAGCAAGAATGAGACCTCATCTCTACCCAAATCAGAAAAAACCAGCCGGCCCTTGTGGTGCGCCTGTAGTCCCAGCTACTCTGGAGGCTGAGGCAAGAGGATTGCTTAAGCCTAGGAGTTTAACGTTGCTGTGAGCCAGGCTGACGCCACTGCACTCTAGCCCGGGAAACACAGCAAACCTCTGTCTCAAAAAACAAAACAAAAAGAAAAGAGGCTTTAATTTTTTAAGAAATATATTTAATTTGAACACTTCACAAATTTGCGTATCATCATCGCGCAGGGGCCATACTAATCTCCGTATGGCTCCAATTTCAGTATATGTGCTGCCGAAGCGAGCACAGAAAAAAAAACACACACTTTAATGTTAAGGTCGGGTCCTCAGACCATGAGCTCTAAAAGAAAAGCTAGCATCTACCTTTCCTATATGGCGCTGGTCTATGAGACTGCTCATAAAGGGGAATAACCAATTTAACCCTGCCTCGCGGTGCGTTGGAGAGGAAGAGGAAAGTAGTAACCTGCAATATCGTGATGGAAACTGAAGCCCTGAATCACCTAAGCGAGCCTAAAAGCAAGTACGCCAAAGCGAGAGAAGAATAGAGTACTCCAGGACCATGAGCAAATCAAGGCAGTGAGACGAGGTTAAGGACCCGGAAGTCCTCTCCCGGAGCGCCTTCTCCGCCCCGGCCCCGCCCACCAGAGCACGAGCGCGCGCACGCCGCCGCCGTCGCGGGCCCCCTCTGCGCGAGCGCGAGCACGCCACCGTCCTCGTCGTTGTGAGCGCGGCCGCTCCGGCTGGCCTTGGGGGCGGGGCTGTAAGGGAAAGTGCCAAAGCCGTTGAGGTAAGTGGCCGAGAGATTAAGGACCTTCGGGTGCTTGCTGGAAAGAGAGCTGACCCCTGGGATCCTACCTGCAGGGACTAGGAAAATGGAGAAGGGAGGAGTAGACCCAAGAGACTGCTGCAGCAGGCGCGTAAAAGGAAATTTCCTCAGTCCGCGCCGGGCTGAGTGCGCATGCGGGCCGAGAGGTGGCGCCTGCGCAGTGGGACGGCGCCAATGGCGTCGCTGCGTTAGGACTGAGGCCTGTGGGAAGCGTGGCTTGGAGTTAGCTTGGGAGCAGCTTGTGTTCTGGCCCCTCCCCTCTCCAGCCACTTTCTCTCCATCCTAGCCCCCGCTAGGTTTTTGCTTCGGCATGCATTTGATTTGGATTGTAATCCGGCTGTTGTTTTGTTTTCTTTTTTTTTTTTTAAAGTTTTTTAGTAGAGATGGGATCTCGCTCTTGTTCAGGCTGGTCTCGAACTCCTGATGTCAAGCGATCCTCCTGTCCTGGCCTCCCTGAGTGCTAGGATTACAGCTGTGAGCCACCACGCCCTGCCATGTAACCCAGCTGTTTTTAAGTGGAAAGATTTGTTGATGATGGAATTTAATGATTGCTTGTTATAATTTGCCTTTGTACTGGGGCAGGAACTTCCTTCAGTGTCCGTTTTTTTGATGGGACAAGGACTCTTTAAGAAAATAGGCATATATCTGCTAGAAAGAAGTTTATGAATGCAGTCATCCCTGTTTTACATGAAGTAAATGTTTAATCATCTTATCAGTGTGGACGCAGAAATCTGTGTCCCCAAAATATTGCTACCCCGTGAGGATCTCTACTACCAATAATCCCAACTTCCCTTATAGGGCCAAGTCCCAGGATACTTCATCACCAACATTTATTCAACAAAATTTTACTGAGCGAGGGGCCCGGCAAATCTAGTGGGAGATAAGAGTTGTGTAAATCTGCACAATGAGAAAGAAAAAGAAGACCATAATGGGCCAACCTTCATGACATCAAGCTTCTCTGGTCTCCTCATAAACTTTGCTGAGCTGCTAGCCCTGTGTTCTGTCTTTGTTCGTCATTCATTCATCCCAGAAACCCTGTGATCCAGGTTCTGTGCTAGGCCTTGAGGGTAGAAGAACAATTCCTTTCCCCTTTCCAACATCACAGGTTTCTCTCTTAAGATCGTGAACCTTAAAATCAAAGTGTGAAGCACATAATGGAGGACATTGTCCCTCTTCCTGAGCAGACCTCTTCCCCTGTAGGAGCTTGTTGTCTCTGTGTTAGATGGAAAGAATTAGAACTTTTCCCTTGTTGGGACATAGTAAGTATGAAAAACTAGGGGATCTCCATAGGAAAAAAAAAATTTAGGAATAACTATCCATTAATGATTTTTGGATAGGGTAAGATTTAGTAAGTGTTTGCTAAGCCTGCAACTGTTACAAATGCTTTACATGTATTAACTAATTTAATCTGTGTAACACCTCCATGAGATAGGTACTGCTATTACAGATTGAGAATCCCTAATCTGGAAATCCTTAATGCTCCAAAATTTGAAACTTTTTGAATACTAACATGACAGTCCATGGAAATGCTCTTTGGAGCATTTTGGATTTTGAATTTTCAGATCTAGCAGGGGCAAAATCCAAAAAAAAAAATGTAACACTTCTGGTCCTAGCATCTTGGATAAGGGATACTTAAGCTGTATTCCCATTTTACAGATAAGACAACTGAGGAACAGAAAGTTAAGTGATTTGTCCAGAGTCATGCAGCAAGTCGTAAGTAGCAAAACCAGGACATGAACCCAAGCAAAGAGGCTTCAGAATCTGAGTTCTTAATCATTATGCTGTTTTGCCTTGCACGTGACACATGACATGCTAACAAGCCATTGCTTCAGAAATGTCACAGCAGGCTGGGCACAGTGGCCTACACCTGTAATCTTAGCACTTTTGGAGGCTGAGGCGGGAGGATTGCTTGAGGCCAGGAGTTCGAGACCAGCCTGAGCAAGAGTGAGACTCCATCTCTACAAAAAAATAGAAAAATTAGCTGGGTGTGGTGGCATGTGCCTATAGTCCCAGCTACTCAGGAGGCAGAGGTAGGAGAATCACTTGAGCCCACGAATTTGAGGTTGCAGTGAGCTACAGTGATGCCACTGCACTCTAGCCCAGGCAACACAGTGAGACTCTGTTTCCGGGGGGAAAAAATGTCACAGCCCATAAGCTAAAATTGTCTCTAAGCCCCAGTTTTGTTTTGTCCTATATAAAATGTGGATGTTGGATTAGATGACCTTTAAGGAATCTCTGGTTGCTGTGAAATGTTTAATTCATTCAGCAAGCATTTACTTAAATGAGCAGCTACTTATTACAGACCAGACATTATGTTTGGTTCTAGTGATCAGTTAATGGCTGCCCTCAGCAGTTACAATGTAGCACTTATTGTTGGTTTTGCTGTAACTCTAGTTTGCCATTTGCTAATAGCATTCAAAATTTAACCTAAATCTTTAAAGTTAATAATTATTTAGGTGTATCTTTCTGCCTTAGCTGAAAACTGCTTATTTAAAGTTAGCTTTGTGCTAATTCTGTGCTCCAGTTTTCAATCCTGGCTGTTTTGTGTATGGAATGATAGTAGTTCTGAGAATTTGAAAGAAAATAGGATGAAAGGGAATTCCTTTGATTATACTCAGTATAGAAGTCATACTGTGGCTAAGCTTTTGAAGCTGTCCTCTGACAGTTGCTTGGGTGCTCTCCTGAGCAACTGATTTCAAAATATAAAGTATAAAACATTTGCAACTGAATAGAGCATTTATCAGGGCATAGAAAAAATAGATTAGAGTTTTAAATCATAGATGAGGTATGTAAACAGTTCACACTGGGTTCTACTCTGAACTAATGGGAAATAAAGACTGAGCTACTCTCCAAAAGATGGCTAAGTTGTCTGTATACTTTATTTGAATCCCACCAGGAGTCTACTTAGAGATTTGGATCTGATCCATTACTGCTTAAGTTCTTTTTAGAGCACATTTAAAAACTTGTCAAGGTATATTTTGACCCAGTGTAGTCCAAAAGATTGGGTATGAATCAAACTTGAAAAATTATTGCCGCCATAGATATGAATATACTTGGGAAATTATCAGAGCTTATAGAAAATAGGAAAGGTGATCTAATAACAAGATTGAAAATATCATTAATCAGTTTGAATTTTAATAAGCTGACAGTCTAATTATAATAGTTGCCTTACTGTTCTCATATCCTACTTCAGCATTAATTAGTATTACTTATAGATATATAATAAAATCAGAAATCAAGCTCTGCTTCTCTAACAGTCTTAAATCATCACTACAAAATTAAGGAAACAACAGCCAGCATTTCAAGACATAGTATATCATTTTCCTTACGAGGAGACTGTATTCTACATATATAGGATTTTTTTTTTTTGAAAACGGTCTTAGGGTCTCACTCTGTCACCCAGGCTGGAGTGCAGTGGCCCAGTCATAGCTCACTGCAAACTCAAACTCCTGGGCTCAAGCAATCCTCCCACCTCAGCCTCCTGAGTAGCTAGGACTACTGGTGCGAGCCACCGCACCTGGCTAATTTTTTAATTTTTTGTAGAGACGAGATCTTGCTGTGTTGCCCAGGGTGGGAAATTCATTTTTAAAATCCTCTTAAAGTCTTTTTATGTTTTTAATTTGGGCTAAAATTGACATGACATAAAATTAAACTTTAGCCATTTTAACCAGGCATGGTGGCTCATGCCTGTAATCCCAGAATTTTGGGAGGCCAAGGCAGGAGGATCACTTGAGGCCAGGAGTTCAAGACCAGCCTGGGCAACATATTGAGCCCTTGTCTCCACAGGAAATGTTTAAAAATAGCTGGGTGTGGTGGCCCACAACCTGTAATCTTAGCTACTTGGGAGGCTGAGGTGGATCATTTGAACCCAGGAATTCAAGGTTACAGTGAGCTATGATTGGGCTACTGCACCCCAGCCTGAGCAATAGAGTGAGACCCTGTCTCTAAATAAATAATAAAATAAAATTAAGTCATTTTGAAGTGTACAAGTCAGTATAAAGTCATTTTTTAAACTAACACTAGAATTTCACTATCCAATACAGTAACTGCTAGCCACATGTGGCCATTTAAATTTTAATTAACATTAAATAAAATTTGAAATACAGTTCTTCAGTCACATTTATATCTATAACATGAAGATACTGGCTACCATGTTGGACAGTGCAGAGACAGATCATTGGAACATATGCATCATGGCAGAAAGTTCTATTAGCACAGCACTAGACCTTTTTTTGTTTATAGAAAATGCTGTGTACACTGCTTAGAATCTTTTGTTAAAGTGCTGTAAGCTTCTGTGGCAAAGAGAGTGTTTTTGTTTTGAACTTTTGTAAGGAGTCGTGTATTCAGTACAGATTTTCTCATTTACATTTGAATTTTTTGATATGACACAGGATTAAACACTCACAGCTGCTCTATTCATAATAGGCCAAGATTTCCAAGATCATTTCCTGAGCTATTTTGTTCCAGTTTTGAGACGCCACCAAGTGATAAGTTTGGGTATTACATTTGGATGAAAAGGTTAATTTTAATGAAAAGACCAATATGTATTTCCTAACCAGTTTCCCTTCCTTGGGAACAGAACCTAGTGTTATTCTGGAATTTTATGTGGAAAATATTAAAAGTGAATTTCTTGATGTGGCTCGGTCAGAATGTCTCCATGACAAACTGCCCTGTGGAGTATGGTTGTTTCATCCTCATATAATTTAATTCCTCATTTCTGCCTTGGCACTGCCATATCACCCCTTCATAACACATAAATCACCCACAGTCGATCCCCAAGCAATGTAAACAGTTTGCTAATGGTAGGAATTAGTGTTTTAAGTAGACATACTATTCTTAAACATTTTCACTTCAAAACCTGAGCAACATTTTGTCCTAAGGTATCAGTAAAAGATTGTGGGAGTAGAGAGGTTAGAAAAAAGGGGAGCTAATTCTTTACAAAAGTGTATACTGGCCCTATGGCAGCTAGAATGAAATGTTGTCAATCTCACTTCCATAAACTTGCCAATTGCTGTTTCTCTTTCTCTGTAGTGAAGTAAGAATTCTACTAGCGAGGAAATGGCTGCCTCTTCGTCATCCTCCTCAGCTGGTGGGGTCAGTGGAAGTTCTGTCACTGGATCTGGTTTCAGTGTCTCAGACCTTGCCCCACCACGGAAAGCCCTTTTTACCTACCCCAAAGGAGCTGGAGAGATGTTAGAAGGTGATCTCATGCTGCTTTTTGCTGAATAATTGGTTCAGACCTGCAATGAATATTAATTGTAAAGAGGCTATTAAGTAGATTAAAGATGAATTTACCCTGATTTCAGCTCCATATTTCATCTCTTGTCCCCATCTCAAAATAGTATCTTTAAAAACAAATCTTGCTCCAGAATCAGAATTTGGAGCTGAAAAAGACCTTTGAAATCAAGGAGGTCATCTAAAGTTCTTTAGATCCAGAAAAGTTAAGTGATTTGACCATGTTATAAACAAAATGCTGGAACCAGGAATTTCTGGACCTCTGCTCCGGTTTGCTTTATCCTAGCACCTGTCTACCTCCGTATACATAGTAGGTTTGATGTATTTTTTTTCTAGTGTAATTCATCTACAGATAGATTAGCCCCCTCAGAAAGGTTCTAAGAGGAAGTAAAAACTAATATACTGCCCTTTTATGTAAAGATGACTCCTGACCCACTGCAGGACAATACTGTGTGTTTTTTCTAGCACTGGAGCCAGATTTGTATCAAATCATTCATCATCTTACTCAGCAAATGTTTGCAGACTGGCTGGCCAAGATCAGGGTATAGACTGTAAGCATGAAATAGCACTGGTAGCTGGAATTCATAAGGTTCATGTTACTTTAGGAGCTAGACTAATAATTCTTAATAGGGAACATAAAAATCACCTTTGAGAAGCTTATTTAAAAAACACATTTCTGCAGCTGGGCGTGGTGCCTCACGCCTGTAATCCTAGCACTCTGGGAGGCCAAGGCAGGTGGATCGCTCAAGGTCAGGAGTTTGAAACCAACCTGAGCAAGTGTGAGCCCCTATCTCTACTAAAAATAGAAAGAAATTAATTGGCCAACTAAAAATGTATAGAAAAAATTATCCAGACATGGTGGTGCATGCCTGTAGTCCCAGCTACTTGGGAGGCTGAGGCAGGAGGATCGCCTGAGCCCAGGAGTTTGAGGTTGCTGTGGGCTAGGCTGACGCCACGGCACTCTAGCCCGGGCAACAGAGTGAGACTCTGTCTCAAAAAGAAAAACACACACACACGCATTTCTGGGCCCACCTTAGAGTTTCTGAATTAGTCTAGGATGCAGCTCAAGAATCTAGACCAATATCCAAGGCCTTCTCATAAAGGTAGTCTTCTCATCACATTTTGAAAAACATTGACAGATAACCTATTAAGGATTCAAAATTTACTTGATCCTAGCATTTTAGTTAATTATATATTGATCTTTTTTGCTGTAAATGTTGCAAATTTACATAAATAGATTTTAAAACTCACTTGGGACTGTCTCTGAAAAAGGTACAAATCAGGCCAGGTGCAATGGCTCACAACTGTAATCCTAGCACTCTGGGAGGCTGAGGCAGGAGGATCTCTTGAGCCCAGGCGTTTGAGGTTGCAGTGATCTATGATGATGCCACTGCACTCTAACCAGGGCCACTAAACAAGACTCTGTCTCAAAAAAAAAAAAAAGGTACAAACTATGGTTGGGAGTCAGTTTTTGTGGTGCTCTTCATTTATTTCAAATAAAAAAAACAAGTTTTGGATTAAGCCAGGGCAAACATTTGTGACAGGAAAACATGGGAAGACTCTGAGACCGTAAGGCTCTCTAGAATTGGTTCAGCTTATGATGAGTAGTGAAGTAGACAACCATGTATATGTAATGTAGTGAAGTAGACAACCATGTGTATGTAATTAGTGATTACATCTTAGGTGTATGTACTTCTGTCTTTGCATTTTCATTTTCTTTAATTGTATTAACTGAATACTCAAGTTAGTATCACTGAGTCTGGTTGGAGATAGTGAACAATTGGGGCCGTGTTTACCATATTTGGCACTAAAAACATATTACGACTTCAGTTATATGCAGCAGAGACCTGGTATTAAGGAACTTTCCCACAAAACAAATAAAAAGTTGGAGGCACTTAAATTGTTTAATGAGTTTTATAGCAGCAGAAGAGGAATCAGTGTTTAACAATAGAGCTCTAAGATGAGAAACATTTAAATTCTAGCTATCGGAGGAATTTAACACAGGAGGTTCTGCCATAGTCTCAAAGCTATCAGCAGATTCTTTGTCAATATACAGCAAATTACATGGAATATTGAAGAAGAAAGGCTTCTGAGATTCGTCTGAATGTTGATGTTCTAACAAGTTATAGATCTATCCATTTTTATTCCATTCCAGTATGATTCATGTAGGAATGTGTTAGGTTTCTATTATAGGGTAAATTTATATTAAGTTTAAAATCACAGTACATGGTTTTTATTCTGTTTCTTGGGTTTAACGTTTCATCAGCAATCTTAAAGCTGCTTATGCTTAAAGACAAACTGAAAAATAACAGGGAGATGGCAACCCCTGAATTATGTTGGTCAAATCAAGAATATTAAATTAAAAAGTATTCCTAAATATGAGTTAGTAAGGATGTTAGATTCGGAAAGCATTTTATACCATGTTTATAGGTGATACCATTCTCTTATACAATTCATCTATATAGGTACCTAACAAATAATAGTTTAATAGAATATGAAAATAAAGCAGGAAGGGTTGCCTGTGAAGAATAAGGAACAAAAACAGTCAGGAATCAAGTTCGGTGTCATTTATAATCTTAACAGGTTCGACTTGTTGCATCAAGTCTGGGATAATAAACCCAAATAACCTGTAGTTAACCGTGTGAATTAACTTTTTGGTGCATCTGCTGTCTGATAAAAGACACCTCACTTAACGCAGCTGCAGCAGTCTTTAGCATTCTCCTGCCCTTGGCTAAGATTGTCCTCACCCAGTTATTAGTGAGCAAATTAGAGACTGCCTTCCAACCCAGCAGTGGTTGTATTTTAGTGACATTGCAGGCCACTGAAGTATAAATTATCTGGCATTGTCTAATTTCCTACTGTGAAGTAATATTCTTTTAGCTAAATTTGTTAGCATCGTGTTTATTGGAGTTGACAATAGTGTTAGATATGGGCAATTTACTGAACTTTTCACTATTTATAACCTTTGCTTGTCCCTCAAGAGGAAAGCTGATGTATTGTTATTTGATGTGTTACAAAGTGATTACTGTTTCTAAATGGAAGACACATTGCCCCAGGCTGACTCCACTCTGGGGAAATTCCAGGCTTTAGATTGGTACAGATATCACATCTAGTAGAACGTGGCTAAGAAGCAGTGGACTTTGTGGTTAATAGAGAGTTGCAAATCCGCAAAAGTATGTTCCATCGGCATATAGTGTGGCAGTGTGATATGCAGGTGCCTTTTTGAAAGATTAGCTTATATCCTTTTGCTTTGAAGTTCATTACCAGGGAAAATATGCAAATGTCACAACTTAAGCATTTTATCCTAATAGGACCTGTAATTAAATGTAAATGGAAGTAGTACTTTTAAGAGCTTCCATATACATCTTAGCCTGATCCTTACTGCCCATAATTTCCCACTGCCTTGTGCGAGATCCTAAAATTCAGGATCAAACCACCTGGGGAGTAAATTCTAATTCTCTGTGCTTTGCTCTTTCTAAAATAAAACTTGGGTTATAATTGGACTTTTTAAGCAAGGGTATGAATAGGATAATGAATGCCGGCTTATCATTTACACAGAAGAGCTATAATACATTGCATCATTGGTGTCAAATTTTCACTACAGTCCCTCTTCCCATAGTGGAATTCATAGTTATTTGCTGCCCATTGCTCTTATCTAAAACAAAACAAACAAGCAAAAAACTCAGTGATGTCATCAGCTTGCCTAGATCTTTAAACTAGACAGTCAGTATGATATTTAGTTAATTGAAAATGAAAATATTTATTTGCTTAGTTTAGATGATCAGCAGCTCACAAATGACTTACATTTAGCTAAAGAAATCAGGGTGGGTGGAGGAGGTGGGATCATACCCCGTATATTACACAACATGTAGAAAAAAGGTTTGAATTTACAGAATGTAACTCTCCCTAAAGGATGTACATCCCAAGAATTACACTTTCTTTTTTTCTTCTTCTTCTTTTTTGGGGGGAGGAATCACTTTGAAGTTAATATTGGAAGGAAGCCCTCTTGGTTGTATATTCAAGCCAGCCATCTGGATACAATATCTGTAGTTTTTCTTACTGGTTACCATGACTTCTGAAATAAGGTCTTCCTTGTGTGAAACTCAGCATGAGGCCAGAATGTGTTAGCCTTATCTCCTTGTCACTTAATACCTGGCTGCCATACCAACCCATGATTGATGGGTGAATGCCTGACACCTAGTAGTGCAGGTGTGAACTACTGCCTAAAAAAAGACAGCTGTGTTCTCTCTCTCCATTTGTTTTAGAATTTTTGTAGTAAGGTACATGCCCCAAATCGTTTCTGCTACCCTTCTAAAAATCAAAATTTTCTTACATGAGCTGTATATCTTTGGGGATATGTTTTGCTGTATCAGCCCTTGCCTGACAAGGAATAACACAAACTAGGTTATGTTTCACAATCTTGTGAACGCTCTGGTGACCAAGTTGGCTACTTCTTGTTGGCAGTTGTTGGCACCAGTACAATGCTAGGTTCTGAACTTGCACCATACTCTTATCGTCATCCAAATTGCAGTGTTTTGGTTCAGTTGGAAAATCAAGGTTGCAATTTGCGTGTATAGAATAAAATTTCCCAGCAGTGTTTTGTGATTGTCATGGTGATGTAATTTGATATATTAAAAATCAACAACTGTTTTTCCTTCAGCTTTGTTTTTTAGACTGAAAATGATTTGAAGTTTTGGTGTACCTTTATATTTTGATAGCATAGGAACCACATGGCCAAATGTGTCAGCGGCCAGTGTTTACCTGACATACAGAACAGGAGAACATTAAGAAACAGGATGGACCAGGCACGGTGGCTCACGCCTGTAATCCTAGAACTCTGGGAGGCCGAGGTGGGCGGATCGCTCAAGGCCAGGAGTTCGAGACCAGCCTGAGCAAGAATGAGACCCCGTCTCTACTAAAAATATAAAGAAATTAATTGGACAACTAAAAATATATAGAAAAAATTAGCCGGGCATGGTGGCACATGCCTGTAGTCCCAGCTACTCGGGAGGCTGAGGCAGAAGGATCGCTTGAGCCCAGGAGTTTGAGGTTTCTGTGAGCTAGGCTGACGCCACGGCACTCTAGCCCGGGCAACAGAGTGAGACTCTGTCTCAAAAAAAATAAAAAAATAAAAAATAATTCATAAACTTCTTAAGAACAGACTTTTATAAAGTTAATTCGCTAAAGGTAGAATTGGATTATCCCTACCAGTTTGCTCTATTGGTGGTAATTTAGAACTCTGAAAGTGTTTTTTAATCTGGTAAGTTTCCATAAGATATCCCAAAATCAGGCAAGATTTTCCTAATTATTTGGACTTGTTCTATTTTTCTGTGTACTCTGATTGAGAAGCCTCAGGACCATGTTTATTTAGCACTTTTTGAAACAAGTAAGGAAGGCCCATGATTCTCTTCATTTTAAGTAAAGACTGTTAGCATTTTCACCTTAATTTAGGAATACGCCTAGAAAAACCTGCTAAGAAGACAAAAATTGTTTTTCCTCAGCACTGAAAGTTACAGGTAAAGTATTTGGCCATGAATAAGAACTGAGACGTCCTCTAGGAGAACTTCAGAATGCTGTCATTTAGAGGAGTGGGCATATCCTAACAGCATCTCTGTTTTTAGCTGGACTGAACCCAAACATGAATGTCAACAGCATAGACATGACTGGTGGTTTGTCGGTGAAGGACCCGTCTCAGTCCCAGTCCCGCCTCCCTCAGTGGACACACCCCAACTCCATGGATAACTTGTCCAGTGCTGCTTCTCCCCTGGATCAGAACCCTGGCAAGCACGGTGGGTCCTGGCCGGGTGCCCACACCGGGGGTTAGTGCGGCTCGTTAGCTGATCATCCTGCTGCGTAGCACGCTCTGCGTTTCTAAGAACTCAGTCTGGAAGTTGAATAAGACGTAGCCTGTTCCAGTACAAATACAGAAGGTCTCAGCTAGTCAGACTTCCTGAATGCTTCAAATGTCTTGAATCCCAACCATCAGATCTTAGCTACAAACCCAGAAGTAATTGAAAATGCCCAAGAGCAGCAAGCATATAGCTCAGAGCCTGTATGCTTTTTATTTATATCTCTATTTGTCAACAAAAAAAATTGAATCTACTGAAAAGTTTTTTCAATAAAATGATAAAAGACAAATAGAAAATCAAATGCTTAGAAAGGAGGAAGAAGCAAAAATAGTAATCTCACTGTTAAGCATTAAATTTAACTTGAACTTCCTGGTAGAATAAACAGCAAAGGAAACATAGGTTATATCATTTTCTCTTGATAGAGACAATTCTAAAAAGAAAAAGTCTTTCTAATGGTTTATTTATGGAAAATCATCACGATATCTGGCACTTCTTTGGCAGGAGAGAGCTCTGTTGCCTGTGGCGGGTTGGTTTGGTCCATATGAATTTAACGCTCAGTTTGTTCTCCACAGTAAGGGCAGCAGAGTAAAGGGAGGGAAGGACACAGAGACAACAACACGAATTTGTGATTAGCGAATTTGACAGCTAACCACAAAGACTCACAAGTTGTCCCCAAAAAGGTTTTTATGGGCAGCTTCCCGTGCTATGGATATGCGTTCTGTAACGATTTCCAGCTTAAACTAAAGCAGTTCTTCAAGGGTTTTGGTCTTTCAAGGACAAAGTTACTGATTCTTGGAGAATCCTAGACAGATCAAGCTTACAATTCATGTGACAAGGGCAAGGTTTTAGACCTGGACAGGGAGGCTGGCAGGGTGTCCTAGTGCCTGGCGTGGAGAGTGTTCACTCAATTCTTCGCTTCCTGTTGGCCTTGTAGGTGCTATCCCTGGAGGTCTGAGCATTGGGCCTCCAGGTAAGTCCTCCATTGACGACTCCTATGGCCGGTACGATTTAATCCAGAACAGTGAGTCACCAGCCAGTCCTCCTGTAGCTGTTCCCCATAGCTGGTCACGTGCCAAATCTGACAGTGATAAAATCTCAAATGGCTCCAGCATCAACTGGCCCCCAGGTAAGGCCACGCAGCACCTCTGTGCAACAGCAGGTCAGAACGTGCAGGGGAGAGGGGTTAGGCCCAAGAGGAACCAGATTCTGAGCTAAAGATTCTGGAAGCATTAAGCCCGTGGCTTTGGCATTTTCATTAGAAAGCCATTTGTCAGATCAATTTTGGGTATGGTCGGCATCAAGTGTTTCTCTGTATTCCCGCAGTTCGATATAAGGAGTGGAAGGGGCTTGTGGGAAGGGGGCGGTGTATACCGTCTGATAGAATTATTCAGACCCTGTATGGAAACTATCTCAGTGTGGTAGCTATGATACCTGGTTCTAGTTTGTTCCGAAGGATTGATTACTTTAATGAAAGAAAGTCTAAAGTATGCTTCTTAATTAGCAGATTATAAAAATTTGTAAACAGGGGAAAAAAACCTTTCAAAATGTCATGAAGCAGTGTACAAGTCCTCTGATATGTGGCTTCTTGTCTTGGTTTCTATAAACAGAATTCCATCCTGGAGTTCCATGGAAAGGACTTCAGAATATCGATCCCGAGAATGACCCTGACGTCACTCCTGGCAGTGTCCCCACCGGGCCTACCATCAACACCACCATCCAGGATGTCAACCGCTACCTCCTCAAGAGTGGAGGTGAGGAGAGGGGCTGCTCCGCCTGCCTCTGTGCGGGAAGGTCTCTCTAGACCCTTTCAGAGACGTCAGGGATGCCAGGTTGGGCTGTGAGGCGGGGTGGCATAAGGCACAGTTGATGGCCTTTTCTCACCCTCAAAAGCAGTGTAAGAAGAGACCAGGTAGTGCGTATAGGGGAGATGGAGATGGATTTGGGGTAAGTGTTTTTGCCGATTTACTGATAGAGCATGTTTTTTAATGGGAGTGTCCTCTCTGATGAAGTTTTATCACAGCGGTCTATTATGTGGTAAACTGGATTACCATAGGTGTGTAGCACTCATAGGGCCTCTTGGATAGTTCCCAAAACGTTACGTTAGGTTTCCCACTTAAAACGTGACCTGTTGGAACCACGTGTTTGCTGCTGTGGTTCTTTAAAGTGATAGCCTCTCGGCGTGTCCGTGGCTCGGCTAGAAGCCAGCGTGAGTGCAGGTCACCCTCCCGTTTGTTCCTCCACTGTGCGTGTCCGCTTTGATGCAGCTGCTGCTTGGAGCAGGGGCACTGTGGGTGTTCCTGCTGTTGGGGACAGGTGAGTGGTACGGGACAGGGAGCCAGCACAGGACAGCAAGCAGCAAGCTGAGGTGCCAGCCAGAGCCAGAGACCCAGCCCTCCCTGCGCGTCACACCTGGCATGGCAGCAGGGTTGTGCCAAAGCAGGACAAGTTGGTCAGTGTATTTTGAGGGTTGTGGAGAAGTGGGATGTAGACTAGGCTGGTCCAGGCAAGAGAATGGAATCTCCAACTCTGGGGTGAAGAGATCAGCCGAGGCCGGGCGCGGTGGCTCACACCTGTAAGCCTAGCACTCTGGGAGGCCGAGGTGGGAGGATCGCTCAAGGTCAGGAGTTCAAGACCAGCCTGAGCAGGAGTGAGACCCCGTCTCTACTAAAAATAGAAAGAAATTAATTGGACAACTAAAAATATATATAGAAAAAATTAGCCGGGCATGGTAGCGCATGCCTGTAGTCCCAGCTACCTGGGAGGCTGAGGCAGAAGGATCGCTTGAGCCCAGGAGTTTGAGGTTGCTGTGAGCTAGGCTGACCCCACGGCACTCTAGCCTGGGCAACAGAGTGAGACTCTGTCTCAAAAAAAA
>CAUYMX010120167.1:0-21878 GCA_963573855.1 Lepilemur septentrionalis
TCAATAATAATGTATTGTATATTTCAAAATTGCCAAAAGTATAAATTTTTAACATCCTCACCGCAAAAAAATGAAGAGTTGGTGAGATGATGGATTTGTTAATTAGCTTGATGGAATCTCTCTACAATGCATGCACAGATCAAAACATCACACCGTACCCCATAAATATACACCATTATTAATCAGTTGAAAATAAAAAATGGCAAAAAGAATAAATAAAAGCAAAGAACCACCTTTGGGTATTTTTTCAAGTTACGTGCACACACGTGTGAGCGCGTGCACATGCGCTGAGATGCTGATGCTCCCTTCTTCCCACGCCGTCATGAGCCTCGTCCCTGATGGAAATGTAAAGTAACACAAAGAGAGTGAAGAAACACTGAGACAGATCGTTCATACGCCAAACCGTCCCAGACTCACGGATCTGCTTACATCTCAGCTCTGGACGTCTCCCCTCACCAGGTCTCCTCTGGCTGGAATCTCACTCCCCTTTCCTGAGACGCGGCTCCAGACGCAGTTCCCGGGACGTGGACTCCTCCTTACTCCCGTCCACTAGGAGTCTTCTAACTTTCTTATCCAGCCCAACCCAATTCAACGTACCTCAACCCACCTCAACTCTCCTCAACTCAACTCAAGCCAACTCAGCCCGACTCCGCTCAGCTCAACCCGACCGACCCAACACAACCCAACTCACTTTAACCCTATTAAATTCAAGCCAGAGCAACTCAGCTCATCTCCACTCAACCAAACCCAAATCCAACTCCATTCATTCAACCAAACTAAACTTAACCCAGCCCTTCCCGTCTCAACATGACACGACACAGCTCTGCTCTATTCTGCGCAAACGAAGCCAGCTACACTCGACCCAACGCAGCATGCTTCAAGTCGACCGAACCCATCACTGCCCAGCTCCATTCTTCTCCCTTTGTGTCTCCTCTTTCCTCTCAACACAGAATACCCCCCTCCCGCCCCCACACCCCACACCCCACCACCAGATTTCCTACCGTTCCCTAAACAGTGAGACATACAGTTAATGCCTGATTTAAGAAACAGAGGGAACATCTCCTTTGGACTTTCCATGTCCTCGCTCTTCTCCCAACCCTGCCCCCATCACCATATAGGTGATGACCTTTCTTCCTGCCTGATGTCACCATTTGTCCCTACCCTCTGATGAAGCCCCAAGACCACGAAGCCTCAGGGCTGTGAGGGTTCTCACCTCTGCACACACTGAGCCCAGGGAGGGGAGGTCTGGAGCAGATTTGGATTGGGGGGCAGGGAGAGTTCCGGTCCCAAAGGAGATTTGGTGGACAGAAGAGGGGCAGCCAGACCGGGCACCTTTCAGGGGAAAGCAGAGTCTGGCTTGACCTCCAGGAAGCAGAACACTCTGCCCCTGGCTTTTCTGCCCCTGGCTCTGTCTTCTCATTTCTCTACAGCCTGGTCCGCCTTCTCCTGCCTTTATCTCTCAGCTCTGGTCTCCGTATCTCTCTCTCTCATTATCTCTGCCTCTGTCTGTACGTGGCCCCTCTCTTTATCTCTGCCTTGGCCTCTCTCTTCCGCTCTGAGCATCTCTGTGCTGCTATCTCCCTCTCGCCAGCTCTTCCCCCTCTCTCTGTCTCTCTTTCTGGTACAATCTGCTTCGTGTTCTAAGTCTTTCCTGGGGTGTTGTTTCTCTGAACTAAAATGCCGTCATCCCTTCCTCCCTCCACCCTTTCCCCACCAGGGGAACAGCAGGTGAGCCCAGGCTGCCGGAGAACCACTTTGAGGCCGCTGGACTGAGCCTGAGGCCTCCTGAGCCCAGAAGCCAAATGACTTCCCAGCTGGACGTTGGCACCACACACACTCGCACTGGAAGGGTGTTTAGGCCAATCTTCATGTTTTATTGGCAGGGAAACTGAGACCCAGAGGTTGGAGGCGGCTTGTCCAGGGTCATTGGTGGAATCATAGTGAGGCCCTCCTGAGGCTGGAGACCCCAAACTCTGAACCCAGAGTAGGGAGGTTTGGGTATCGGGCTGTCTGGGAGGTGGGCGGGAGACCTACAGTGCCTGTCCCCGGAAGGCATGTCCCTGAGCAGAAGCCTCAGTCGTGCCCTGCCATCGCCATCTCTGAGCAGTGCCGCCCTGTCAAGCTCTCTGTTGAGCTCTGTCTACGTCTCTGGCTCTATCTCTCTCTCACAGTAAAATGTATGCTCTGGAGGGTAGGAAGAAAGAGGGACAAGAAGCATTCTGGATGTCCCTCTGGGGAGAGTCACCCACAGCTGACCCCAACCCTTCCCACTCCTGGGGTCGGGACCCCCAGCACAGTTTTGAGAGCCCCAGGAGGAAGCTGTCGTTAGGCCCAGGGGAGAGGAGGAAGCAGCGGTTTGGCCTCCTGCAACAGAGCCGGCCGTGAGGGACAGGACTGGAGCGTGAGCAGACTGCATCTAGAATCCAGCCACGGAGACTTTCCTGGTCATGGTGAACCTCTGGCGGAGGGCCAGGGCTGCATTCCTCCCCGCCCCGCCCGCCGCCAGCCTCCTGGTTAGTCCCAGCTGCAGCAGGAAGCAGTGCCCTGGAGGCAGGCAGGCAAGCGCAGGGAAAGGACCCCTCAGAGTTCTGGCATTGGGGCGGCCCCTCCCCCAGCCCAGAAGCAGGGCCCCAGCTGTCCCCCGGAGCTGCACATCTGACCGTACTCCCTCAGCAGCTCAGAGCTCCTGGGCAGGCAGGCGCAGGCCCGGGCCTTCCTCAGAAGTCTAGGACGGCTGAAAATAGAAAAGGAGAAGAGGAGGCTAGAAGGCTGTGGTCTGTGTGGTGGGCAGAGGAGAAGCTGGGAGGGGCGGGGTGGCGCAGGAACTAGGCTCTGGGCCCGTGACAGACTCCTGACCTGACCTCCAGTTCCCCCAGCCCGTTCTCTGAGTCCCCAGCCTCCCGCTGCTCTGTGGAAGGGGCCTCATGTCACTGGGCCCAAACCTCAATTTGGCAGCCGGGAGACTGACGCCTAGAGAGGGAAGGAGTCGCCCAAGGACACAGAGAACCCAGAATACAGACTCCCGACCCCAGACCCAGGTCCTGCCCCGGTAGGCTCTCGGTGGAGTGTGGGGCCCTCACTTCTGTCCCATCTGCCCAAGAGGTCAAATTCAGACACCCAGACCCCAACTCTGAGAGTGTCCCGTTTCTCAGAACCCAGGAGCCCAGAGAGAGAGGGAGCCCTGTGTCCCCACTCCCTCCACCAGGCCTTGAGAAGGCCAGGCCCTCCCTATCCCCTCCCTCCCGGCCTGCCCCTCTGCTGACCTCTGCCTGGTCCAGTTCTTCCTTCTCCTTTCCCCAGCACCCCCTCCCCATCCCAGCCCTGGCCAGCAGTGCTGGGGGAAGACAGGGAGGGGATCTCAGCCCGTGCCTGGACCTCAAGCATGCCAGGTCCCAGTCTCTGGGGCAGTTTGTAAGGCAGGGCTCGTGTGCAGCCAGGCTGACTTCATTCGTGGACATAGGAAACTAAAATCTGTCTCCCTGGCCTCTTGCTGGCCCTGCCTCGGGCTTGCCACGTAGGTCGTTTCCTCTGCCCCATGGCTCCTCGGAGTTGGGTGGCTGCGATCACGTCCCCTGCCAGCGTAACTGTTTCAAGAGGCTGTGAGTGCAACTTCCTCCAAGAGGCATGAGTCCTGCCTCCGCCCTTACTAGCTGTGTGACCCTGGGCAAGTCACTTCACCTCCCTAAATGGCCTAGTCCTCCGCTCTAACATGGAGGTAATTACATGCAGGGTTTTGAAGGAGAAACAAGGTAGCGTGGCTAAGCACCCCGCACGGAACCGGCATTTAGTGAACACATTAGCTGCCATGTGAGTTGTATTTAACTCACTCTAGTTTTGAGCCCGGGGCCTCGTGAAGCAAAACCTGGGCAAAACCCTGCAGTGGGTCTGTGAGAATCTTACTTGTTGATGTTCTTATTGTTATAATGAATACGGACAAATGAATTCTAAAAATGTGAATTACATGAATAGAAGTCAATAAATTTTGTTTTTCATTAAATTTTTCATTGAATTAGGATCGTTTGGTTTTTGAAGTTTTTATTCTACTTTTGTAATAAGACACCATGGCCCCAAGGAAGAATTTTTTTTTTCTAGTGTGGCATTCGATGTGTTAATAACAATAAATGGTTAATATCTTTAAGTAGAGGAAATGCTCTGTTCTGGCCACGGTTCTTCACTAGATTTTCAGATCTATTTTCAGATCCTTTCTCTGGCTCTAATCAAGTGTTTAAGTTCTGTCCTATGGTGGGGAGTTCAAAGTTTAACTTAGTAACCGGTTTCCTGGTGCTTGGTCTGTGCTGGGCACCAGGAATGGGGACGAATAGGACAGATGCTTCCCTGCCCCCCAGGTGCCCACAGTCTGAACAGGAAGCTGGGCATTGAACAGTAACCAGGCAACACCATGGATGAGTCCTGGGATGGAGGAGAAGAAGAAGGACATGCTGGGCACCGAACTCAGCCCCAAGGGTCTTCCCAGAGAAAAAGTGTTCCTAGCAGAGAGAATAGCATGTGCAAAGGCCCAGAGGCAGCGAGTTCCCCATTCAAGAGGCTGTGAGATATAGACCGTGGCTGAAGCATGATAACAGCTAATACGGTTGACCCTCGACCAATGTGGGGGTTAGGGTCACCAACTTCTGCACAGCCAAAAATCCACAGATAACTTTCAACTCCCCAAAAACTTAACTGCTAATAGCTTCCTATTGACCCGAAGCCTCACCAATAACATAAACAGTCAATTAACACATTTTTTATATGTTACGTGTGTCATTACTTTATTCTTCCAATAAAGTAAGCCAGCGAAAAGAATGTTATTAAGAAATCATAAGGAAGAGAAAGTATATCTACCACTTATTAAGTGGAAGTGGATCATCACAAAAGTCTTCATCTTCATGGCCTTCACACTGAGTAGGATGAGGAGGAAGAGGAAGAGGAGGGTTTGGTCTTGCCGTCTCAGCAGTGGCACAGGCAGGAAAAAAATCCACGTATAAGTGGACCTGTGCAATTCAAGCCCGTGTTGCTCAAGGGTCAGTTGTACTTTGATAACACTTGTTACATACCAGCCATTGTTCTAGATGCTTCTGTGTAGTAAAGAATTTGGCCTTGCCTAAAGAAAAGGTCTGCCTATGCCCTGGGCTTCTGGCAAGTAGTCTCTGGGCCCCCAGAATGTTATGTCTGACAGGAGAGCCTCTGTTTGCCGGGAGGCCTTCGTCATACGTTAGGGTGGGCCGCAGCTATATAGTCTTAAGGTGGGGGCTGGCCATGCCAGACAGTCCAAAAGTGCGACTTAGGGTGTGGGAGCTTCAGGTCTTGCCATATCAGTCAACCTGGAAACTGAGACCGACCACATGAACAATGGATCAGTCAATCATGCCTACACGGTGAAGCCCCAATAACAACTCCCGACACCAAGGCTCAGCTGAGCTTCCCCAGAATGCTGCGCACAAACTGTCACATCAATGCTCGGAGGATAGCACATCCTGATTCTGGGGGCAGAGGACAAGGGAAGCTTCAGCTTGAAAGGAACACTCTAGACTCCACCCTGCACATCTCTGCCTTTGGCTGACCGTAATCTGTCTCTTGTACCGTAATAACCTATAACAGTTTTCAGTAAGTGTTGTGAGTCTTTCTATTGAATTATAGAACCTGAGGGTGGTTTGGGGAAGCTCTTGACCTTGAACTTGGTGTCAGATGTGAAGACGGTCTTGTGTGGAGACTGCACCCTCCAACCTTGTAGTTGGCCCAAACTTGGCACACCTCCTTACGTGATATTTCAATTAACCCTCACAGAGACCTCTGAGGTAGGCGCTATTATCATCAACCCTGTTTTATAGATTGGGAAAATGAGTTAAGTGACCTGCCCAAGGTCACACAGTTCTGAAATGACAAAGGTGAACTTTGAAAGCAGCAGCCAGGCACTAGAGTCCACTCATGAAACCACCGTGCTACACTGCCCGACTAGGGGAGAGGGGGTTGGGGAACCAGTGAGAGGTGGAGCTTGGGGGTCCGTAAGGGACTGTTCCCAGAGGGGTTCCCTGGTAAAGAGGCTGAGCTTTGTCCTGGGGTCAACGGAGAGCCGCTGATGGTTTTAAGCAAGGAGTCAGGTATCCGTGGGTCCCTGCAAGGTCCCTCTGGATGCAGCGTGGATAGTGGAACGCAAACCGGCCAGCGTGGGGAGACTGAATGTGAGGCCGCTGCAGCAGACCAAGTGAGGACGACGACGCGGCTGGACTTGGCTCGTGGTCTTGGGGATGGAGAGCAGGGGACACATTCCATATCTGCCTAAAATGTAGATTTGACAGGACCTGGGGACAGACTGGATTTATGGCAAAAGGGCTTGGGAAGAGCCAAGGGTAAAACCCCGGCTTCTGGATTAGACAATAGGACGCTGAGTCCCTGAGACTGGGAAAGACAGAAGGAAGAACAGATGTGGAATGAGACATACCACCATTAATGGTCCCAGAGTCCCAAAGGAGTCAATGCCCCAGAACAGGGCCAGCCCCAGCCCATCAATTACCAGGACAGTGCAGCTACCTTTAAGAGAGGTGGCGCCGCCCTACCTCTAAGTGACCACCAGGTGGCAGCATAGGCCACCTTTTTCCAGGGCTGACCAGGAACGCTGGCCAGAGCGGGCAGAAGGGAGCAGCTCTGCGGGGATGCAGAGTCGCCAGGAGACCACAGAAACTGCGCCAGGGGCCTGCAAGGGCGAGTTCCTGCCGTCAAGAAAGCCTCGATCTAGGAGGCAGGAGTCCTGGGTTCTAGATAGTACCTGTGACCCTGGAGCAGGTGCCTGGCCCTTCTGAGGCTCAGGGTTCTCCCCTTGAAGAGGGCAAGCCCTGCAAGGGGGCCAGAGCTGGGAGAGGGAGTTCTAGTTCCTTCCCTGGCTTTCCAGCCCCCAGTAGCAGTGGCTTTTAAATATATTTTTGGAGGCAACATCTTTTTTTTACAAACAAAACCCTAAAAGCCCCCACCCGCAACTCCATCCTCTGTTTTATACTGTCCGTATAAAACTGAGAACCGGTTTATACTGATCTGCTCTGCTTGGGGTGGAAGTTGGGGACCCTTCCAAGCCCACACAGAGGATAAAATGCAGAGCCCTCACCCTAACACAGAGGCCCCTAGCACTCCAGTGTCCTTCCCCACTATCCCCCGCAACCCCATTCTCCTATTCACACCACTTGCCATCTTTGCCCCGGGCTTTCCCTTGGGAATGCCCTCCCCCCCTCCACCCCTTGATTCAAACCTTCCTCATCCCTTTATGTCAGATCCCTTGTCACCTCTTCCAGGAAGGCTTCCCAAAGCCCCGGAGAGGAAGAGTACCAGGCACCTGCTGTGGCCGTGCGCTGCAAACAAGCACACAGCCCCTCTCTCCTCCCTGATCCCGAGCACCTCCAGGGTGGGGACCGTGCCCGATTCCTCCAAAACAGAGTGTGTCCAGCCTCACCCAGCTGGGAGCTGACAGACCAGCTTCTGCCCCGCCAGGCTTTACTGAGCCACATCAGTGGCTACTTCACCTTTTCTGAGCCTCGGCTTCCCCCTCTGTATAATGGGTGCTGCCAACACCTAATCAGGACTATGCATAGGATGAGGACTAGCTATGTAATTTGGGGGGCCCAGGGCAAAATGAAAATGTGCAGCCCCTTGTTCAAATATTATTAGACACTTCAAGATGATGGCAGCAGAGCATTAAACCAAGCACAAATCACACACCCATGAAGCCACCAGTGCAGTTTGTGTACTACACCCGGGGTCTGAAATCCTGCCAGCTTCTGCCCAGGTGTGGGACTTTGTCGGCCAAGTCAATTTTTCCTTCACTCAAGATCACTTGCTGCTGGTCACACTGGGGTCCAGCAGGGCTGCATCCTCCCAGAAGGGAGCATCTTTTCCCGAGTCAAACAGAAGTACAATAGCAACCAGCAGGCACCCTGGCCCTGAGACTTCACAGCCCGGCCATGGGAAATGTGTTTCCAGTCTGTTTGTTGAATGAGTTCAGGGGGCCAAAAATTGGACGCAAGAAATTAGAGACCAGGGATTTGCACAAAGCCTAGCACACAAATGTGGTCTGCAAATGTTTGATAAATGAATAAATGAACACTTAAGACATCTAAGTAAAGGCGTTGCAGAATTACAGCACTGAAAGAGACTGAGAAATCATTAAATTGGGGTTTTCAAACCATGTTCTTCAAAGCTGTAGGGACCTGCAAAGGTATGTTGGGGACAGTATCAAGGGACAGGGGAAAGGCCAGGGCTTAGGGATCCAGTCCCCTGCCACCGTTTGCCCTTTATCTCGTATGCTGGGCTTCCATATGCAGAAGCTTTTGTTTGACAAAGAATTCTGCTAGCTCAGGAAGAACAAGAGACTTGCCCAAAGTCACACAGGAGGGACTGGGCAGAGGGAGGCAAAGAAGAGGAATCAGAGACAGGAGGTCAAAGTCAACCTGGAGCTTCCAGATGAGAGCGGGAGGCATCACATGCAGGCGGAAGAGTGGGCATCAGAAACCGGAGTTTTATGCTAGAGATGTGAAGTCAGGACAAACGGGAGGGTACAGATCAGAAGTGGCAAACGTCAGTCAGCTCAGAGCAAAGACATTCAAGGTTAAGTTCCAAGTTCAGAGGCCAAAGGGGGCAGCTCATCCATTGCCCTGTTCATTCAGCCAGTATTTACTGAGCACCTACTATGTGCACAGTTCCAGGCCCTGTGACACAGCAGTGAGCAAGACAAAGTCCCTGCCCTCACAGGGCTCACATTCTTGAGGTGGGGAGAAGACATAAACAGTATTATTATATAAGAAAACAAATGAACCAACTAGAGATAACTGATAGGAAGAAAATTAAACAGGGTGAGGAGGGACTGCCGGTAGGTGGGCTAGTTCATATGGGGTGGTCAGGGAGGACCTCCCTGAGGAGGTGACATTCGAGCTGAGCTCTGAATGAGATGGGGCCTGCCTGTGCCCCAGCAGCAAGGTGGGGTGTGGGGGGACAGGGAGCGGGGGCTGCCTGCAGACCCACACTGCCTTGGTGAAGGCGGCTGGGCAGGAAGTCTGGCCCCCTGTAACTGTATCCCCAGGAAGGAGGAAGCCAGGAAGGCGCTTTCAGCAGCCGTATTCATCAAGGCCGCTGCTCTAACCTCCCCACCCCCAAGCAGGACCAGAAGCTCCTCCGGCCCAGATCCACCTTCAGCCGCCTGGGGAGGAGACAGCAAGGGAGGGAGGATGGCGAGGGCAGGCCCTGGATTCTCTTCCAGACAATAAATGCTTCCAGGTTCCCGGGGAGCATTCCGTGGGTCACAGCTGCATCTGATCTCAATTACCCCCGGTGTAGGGTTCCCGGGCTGGGCGGGGGCAGGGTTGGAGGGGAGGCCATTTCTCCATAATAAGAATCCCCTGGCCCAGTGGGTGCAGGCACCATAGGGCAAGTCCCCAAAATTTCAGGATGCAGAAAGGGAGTTCTCCCCAGAAGGAGAGGTCTGGCTGTGGGTGGAGGCAAGGGGCTCTGCTTCATAGCCATTTTCCTGTGTGACCTCGTGCCACTCACTTAACCTCTCTGGGCCCCTGTAGGAATGGTGAAGATTCAACCTTTTCCTTTCCTACTTTTTTCCCCTA
The DNA here is from genome assembly GCA_963573855.1 of Lepilemur septentrionalis. Taxonomy (NCBI): domain Eukaryota; kingdom Metazoa; phylum Chordata; class Mammalia; order Primates; family Lepilemuridae; genus Lepilemur; species Lepilemur septentrionalis. The sequence goes on from CAUYMX010120167.1 coordinate 9,597, forward strand.
AAGTGGCAAGAATATAGTCCAGGCCAGGAGGGCAAAGCTCAGTGCTGTGGGTCTGGGCTGGAATGGGATGGGATTGTTAATCCCTCACTTTGTCCTGACTTGATTAGATCTTAGCCCTCCTGCAAATATATCCCCACCCATGATTACGGTGCCAGCATGGTCAGGATTAACATCTCCCGAACAGACCAGGGACAAGCCCCATGTCCCTCAACCTGCTTGGGCGAGTCACTTTACCTCTCTGGGCCTTGTTCTCTCATGCTCCTCCCACAGGGGATGTGAGGATCTGATGAGTACCAAGCGTGAAGCCAGTTCACCCTGTAAGGGATCATTTGATCAGTTCTGCAATCAACAACCACCACAAAGATGGCCGCACCTCTAAGAAGGGGGAAAAGACCCCGGGTTTGTAAAAATTCTGCATGGTAGGGTTTTTGTTATTGATGACTTTGAGCAAGTCTTTCCCCTTCCAGGCCTCAGTTTCCCCATCCATAAACGTGCCCACGGATGATTTTCCACCCAGAAAAGGGTCTTTCAGGCCTTGATCGTGGGCAGCCCGGTTTACACAAAGGCGCATCGCTCGAGTCACACAGGTAGGTCCCTCAGTAGGTAAAACATCCCCCCTGGATGCTGGGTTTCATGTGCACCTTTTCTTCCCTGGACGCTTGCAGGCTTGGGTTCTTAGCAGGGGCAGGCAAACAGCGCGGGAGCGTGAGGGCTTTAGCACGGGGTTCCCTGGGACGCGCTCCCGGCAGCTTACGTCCATTCCCTGGGCTCGGGTTGGCGGCGAGTCAGGATTCGAACCCGGGGCTGGCGGGCCGAGGGGCGGGGCCGCTGCCCCTTCCCGGGCCGCCGTTGGGGAGCGGATGCCGGGGTCAGCGGAGCGCCGGCCGCGCTTCCTCCGGCCGCCCAGGCCGTGGCCGCCGGCCCTCGCCGGGCGCTGCTTCTCCTTTTAAGTCCGCGGGAACAATGCGCCGCTTCCTGCCGCCGCCGCCCGCCGGCCCGCGGGTGCCCGGCCGCGCCCCGCCCAGGCCGGCCGCGTAAAGCGCTGCGTTAAAAAAGCCATACTTCATGGAGAAAAATAAAGAAGGGACTGTCGGGGGAAACTGAGGCTGTTTTAAACAGGGCGGCTTATGGATATTTTAACACAAGGTGACACGAGCAAAGATTCAGAGTGTGAATCACAAATATGTACATCTCAAAAGTTTACAGTGTACCTCCAAGGATGTGTATCACACACACACACCCTGTTTGCATCGCTGTACCTGTATACAGCCCATGCATAATCACGGCACAGGCGTATCTGCACACACTGGCCCGTGTGCACACATGGCGTAGAGTACGTGTATCCACCGCACGCATACCTAAATCTTTCTCGGTAATATGCAGCACCTCTATGCACACGCGTGTCCTGCTGTGTGCCCACGTGCACCTTTTTAGGTGCCTGCACCTTAGACGTCTATCACTGCCCCATGTACATGCACAGAGCCCTGTGCAGGCCCATATGTATCACAGCCCTCAAGCATGTGTTTTCCTAATTTCCTAAGCCGCACGTCAGTGCGGTAAATCCAAAGACAGCATAATACATCCGCGTACGTGCCCTGTGTTCATCTTGTTAAATACGTATGTAATACCCAAGTACATGTATCATAAACCTATGTAAATGCATGTCTATGCTATGCATACCACACACCTACACGTCTCTCTCACACACAAATACACTACATGCATGTTTCCCACACATTCTCTTGTAGCTGTCTTATATGAACCATATCATTATTGCAAATAATAGCAATAACATTTACTGAGGACTTACTACGTGCCAGACACAGTGCTAGGTGGATTACCTCACTCAATCCTTAGGACAAGCCTATGCAATAGGTACTGTGCATTCAGCCTGGACAGTACCTATCGCAGCTGAAAGCTCACACTGCAGTCGCGTTGCCTGAGTTTCGGTCCTGGCTTCACCACCATCTAACCTGTGGAGCACTTGTTTCCCCATCTTTAAAACGGGGATGATCATAACACTTCCTTTTTAAGATTGTTGTGAAGTCAGTGGGATAATGACGCATGAGAAGCGCGCAGTACGGTACCAGGCATGTAGTCAGTGTTCAATGAATGTTAGCTGTGATTATCATTATTGTCCACTTTATAGATGAGAAGTCAGGCTCAGAGAGGTTAAATGACTTACCTGAGGCCGCATATCCTGTAAGAGGAGGAGGCGGCCTTGATCACAGGTCAGTGTGACCGCACATGTCAGTGTGACCACACCATTCAGGCCCTGGACGCATTCCACAGTACTGTCTCTGGAGCTCATGCCCCCAGGTCACCCGATGGGAACAAGTAACACACACACACACACACACACACACACAGAGGCTCCTTCCGTGCAGACTGCATATGTTCATATCTGTAATAGCAATACATGCATCACATAGCTCCCTAGTGCCTACTGCGTAGACATGAATTCATTCAACGTCTGTATAATCAACACCTCTCGACCGTGTGCCAGGCTAGGTGCCGGGGGTACAGCAGTCAGCAAAACAGACTTGCTCCTCACTTTCATGGCACTCACAGACCAGCACACGCCACATACATAGCCTGTGCGCATGGTGCTGCTGTGTGGACACTTTCTGCATGCAGGTACCAGGAACACAGAGCCCATGCAACGCACCACCCGCGTGCCTCACTGAGGGATCAGCTGTGCACAATCCACATACACAGCTCACAGCATAGACACTTACCCGGTGTATTTCTACCATTTGTACCTGTGCCCCACACATACGCCCCACATACAGAGTATGCACACAACCAATGTACGTGTACCATGTACACCTCCTGTGCGCGTGTCACTGGCACACTCCCAGTGTATGCACTTTCCCTAAGTCGTTTGCCTATAAGCTGTGTTCACATATGACATACCCAGCATGTGTGACTACTGTGTACCTGTTCTCCTGTCTACCCCACACAGGCAGCTTAGGAGGCCCAGACCAGCAACTCTGGGTGGGTCTGGCATGAGGGTGGGGGTCAAAGAGGCAGAACCTGGACCCCCATCGCAGGGGAGAGAAGGTGGCCCCTGGCCTCACGGCTGGCGGCCAGGAAATTACAGTCGACACCAAACCAAAGCAGCCTCTTCGAGGGCCAGGTAATCAGGCCTCTCCCGGATTCGGCCTGACAGCTTAAATGTTCTAATTCCGCTGCCAGGGCCTCCACCCCCCCACTCCGGCCTCAGCCCAGGCCTCAGCCCTCTGTGGTAATTAGACCCACGTTCTCATTACCCTGAGATTAGACAGGTCCCCTCCGGCCGCGGGATGCCCACAGCTGCACGGCAACCATCCCCCGCACGAATGCATTTACCTGATTATGGAGTTTATTTTATAGCAATTGCTCCAAAGCGCTGGAGGCCCCCTTCACCCTACCCCCTGCTCCCCAGGCCCCAGAGGCCTCTACCAACCCGGGACAAGTGGTTTCTGCCTAATGTACTGGCGCTACCTCCCCCAGGCCCAGCGATCCTAGAGGCCCCACGGCCAGCAGCATGAACTGTCCCATTTTAAAAATCACTTAAGGAATTTGGGGAGGGAGGGGGTTAGAGAGGACAGGCGAAAGCATTCTAAGAATGTTCTTCTGGGGTGCAAATGGGGGTAGTGGTGGAAACTTCCTTTAGGGATCGTCTTTCTAAAGTTGTGTTTCATGTATTCATTCAACAAACACCGTATTCAGTCCCTGAGCTAAAAGCAACACCGTGGATGGGTGAGGGTGTTCGTTCATTCAACACCAACTGTGTGCCACAGAGGAATGCGCATGTGACCACTGCCTTGCTGGAGGTCACAGTCTAGAGGGGACATGGGCAATTTTCACAGCATGTAATTTATGCTTAGGTGAGGGCCGTGAGCCCTGCAGGAAGAAATGGAGTTAAGAAAAGGAGCCTGAGGAGGGGGAATTTCAGGCAGAAGATACAGCAAATGCAACAGCTGCAAAGAAAGAGGGCCTGGTGTGTCCAAGGAGCTGCCAAAAGATTACTGAAGCTCAAGTTTGAGGTGTGAGGGGCAGAGGTGTCACCTGAGACTGGAGGTAGGCAGGACTCCAATCTTAAAGGACTTCGAACGCCATGCTGAACAGTTTGCACTGTATCTGAGGACATGGGAGCCATGGAAGGCTTTGAGCAAGGGAAGGACTCATTGAATAGCATGTATGTCTTGCGTGCTCACTGTGTGCCAGGCGTGGTTCTGAGTGTCCCGTGTGTAGTGGCTCATCTTACCCTCACGTCAACCCCAGGAGACCAGTACTCCAGGCCCAGGATCCCTTATCCACAGGATTGAAAGTCAAAAAGATTTGGGGACCAAGGTGAAAAAGGTGCTTCATAAATCTGGTGCCAAAACTGACCTGAACTAAAGAGAGGCTGTTTGGGGTCTTCTTTTCACTAGCTAGTGGAAATAGTCACATGTTTTGTGAATATGAATGAGTTTGTTCATAAGAAATGGCCCAGACCCCACTGGGAGTTCATGCAGCTTATGGGGTATGTTGTGTATTAGACTTTAGAATCAGGAAAACTCTGAAACCCATCTGACTTCACAAGTTTTAAAGAAGGCACTCCTGACTTTTAATCTTTATTTTATAGCTGAGGAACTCACAAAGCTAGGCGAGGCACCTTGCTCCAGAGCAACCGCGAGAGAGACCCGGGCAGTCTAGCCTCAGAGTCTGACGGTGGCAGTCCACATCCTCTCTTTCAGCTTTTGATGCACTGATATGGGGTCCAGGCCTGGCCCAGGGGTAAGGGGCCCCTGGGGATGAGAGGAGGAGCCAGCACTGCTCAGCACTGGCTCTGAACCTGGCCCCGGGCTCGCCCTTCAGCTGCCCCGCTCATGCGCGTGGCTGGCCCCACTTCAGAGGTGGGAAAGCAGGAACCAGAAAGGGGCATCGGCTAGGCTGAAGTTCTGCAGCAAGAGGGTAGCAGAGCTGGGAATGGGGCCCAGGCCCACAGCCACCAGAACTCTGCTCGTTCTACCTTTCTGGGGACCAGCAGATGAAGACGTGAGCTGGGCCAGGCAGGGCCAAGGAAATGAACCCAGGAAAAAGCAGGTCCAGGTCAGGAGCCCCAGCCCCAGGCTTTTGGGCAGCACATGCGCTGTCTTCCAGGGTGACAGCCCCCACCCCACCTCCACCACCACCAGGGCTGCCTCAGCCTCCCTTCTGGGCCTCCCTTCTGCCTCCATGCCCTGCTCCCTGCAGAAAGCCTGCCCCAATTCATCTGAGCCACACCCTACCTCTTGATACTCAAGCCTTTCCATTACACCTCCTTGACTGTCCTCCACTGACTGAGAGTGTTTTTAGGCCATTTTGTTCACACGGCCCTACCTGCCCAGAGACATGGGGGTCCTCCCTGTGGAAGGCTGGGTGATGCTAAGGGACCGAGAGCCAGCTCTGGAGCCAGACCAGAGTTCAAATCCTGGCTGGGACGATGATTAGCTGCGTGACCCAGGAAGGTCACTTTGCCCCTCCAGATCTCAGTTTCCTCAACTGTAAAGTAGGTATAATAATGGCATCTCCTTCCTAGCGCTGTTGTGAACATTAAACAAGGGGGTGCCTGTCGAATGCCTCAGCGCACGGCCTCCCCTCATGGCAGCTGCTGCGACATCACTCTTAGCTGCCTGGTGCACTGTTGGCACTCAGTAGGTTCTGATCACTCCTTTCCCTGCTACGAGAGAGGCTCGATTTGAAAAGAAAAAGAAAAAGGAAAAAAGCCCTAGAGCCCAGCCTTCCAGACGGGCAGGCTGGGGTACTGCCACTTATCCTGCCCGCTGTTCCAAGGTTCCTGACTGTGCGTGTGTACGGAGCACGCGTGGGGCCCGCTCCTTGCCTCCACGCTCTTGCTTGTGCCACTCCTGACAGCGGCTCCTCCTTCTCCGTGCCCCATTTGTGCATGTCTAAATTCTACGATTCATTCATTACTTACTCATTCCTTTATTCATAACAAATGCTTTCTTGAATGTCTACTTTGTACCAAGGACTTTGCCGTAAGTTAACCCTCACAACAGCCAGGCAAAGGACGGAGTGTTGTCTGCATTTTACAGAGGAGCAAACTGGGCTCAGAGAGGTGAAGTCACTTGTCTGAGATGACCCAGCTAGCAAGTGGCACAGCTGGGATTTGGACCTAGCAGCCTCCAGAAGCCAGCTCTGTCCCCTCCACTCTACATGCACCAAGGCACCGGGTCAGAAAGCAGGTGTGCCGGGGACAGCAGCCCTCTGTGCCTGGGTAGGGAAGGAGAGGAGGCTGGGAGGTGGGTGGGGACCAGATTTCCACTGGGTTGGGGGAACAGGTTCATTCTGCCAGGCAGTCCTGGAGGGAGGGTAGGCAGGAGGGGAGCTTCCTGGGGGCAGTTGCAACAGAGTCAATGGGAGCCCTCCTGATTACTCCCCACCCCACCGGCCCCCTCGTCCAGGCCTGTGTGAAAATAGGTCTGTGGTGACCCCACTGTCCTTGACTGGACATGTCAAGACCACTGCAGGAAGGCTCCTAAGAGTTCAGAAACCAACCCACCCCCACCCACCTCCTTCCAGGGGCCACCGCTCTTTTTTTCCCTCCCCTCCCCCGAGGGGCCACAGCTCTAAGTGGGCAGCCCGGGGGTCTCAGACCTGCCACTCCCAGAGGCCAGCTCTGAGCAGCACGCGCATCTGAGAGCAAAGGGGCAGGTGCGGTCAGACCCAGAGAGATGGGAAGTGGACAGGGAGGCAGGAGGAGGGCAGGAGAGGAAGGGAACCAGGACACATGGGGAGGCAGAGACAGGAGGAGATGGGAGAGAGGCATGCTCGCAGAGGCGCAGACAGGAACAAGAGCCCCGAGGCTGAGCCAGAGCAGAAGGCAGAGGCGTGGGCAGTGCGGGTGGCTCCAGCCAGCTGGAGAAGGCGGGACCTTCGTCCTCAGGGGCAGCCAGAGGAACAGGAAACAGCCCCCAGCCTGCAGCAGGAGACGCTGGCTTCAAGGCTGTGTGACTCTGCCTCAGTGGTCTCACCAGCACCTTGGGAGTCCTGCTTCAGGCATCTCCACAACCCAGCCTGGGGACTTGAGGGCAGTCGCGGGGAGGAGCCTGTGCCCCGGTTGTGGCAGCACAGATGCGTCTCACTCGTGCCTGCTCACTCGTGCCTGCGGTGCCTAGGGCCCTGGCCACTGCAGGGTTCTAGCATGTCCATGATGGTGACAGCAGCTCAGGTCCCTGTGTGACAGGTGTGCATCCACCTGTCTCTCTCTGGGTCTGTGACCCTATGCTGTCTGTATCTACATTTGGAGCTTTTATAAAGGAGCTGCCCAAAGGCAGTGAGCCTTGGGACGTGCAGGCCCCATCCCGACTGCCCGTCAGCTCCAATGCTGCCGGTGGCGGGTGGGAGCGGCATGGCTGTTAGCCCGGGTCCTCTTCCTCCCCCGACCCTCCTCCAGCCTTGTGCCTGGTGCCGAGTCCAGGCCTCGACAGTGAACCGTGACAGCCACCAGGGGCATCTGGGGCACAGAGCAGGCTGGGAGGCTGGAGGCTGCCTTCCTGGAGGGGGAGCTGCAGGAGTGGGGACCAGCCCACGGAAAGGTGACTCAGTAGGCCACGGACACCAGCTGCTGACCTCAGGGGTCGTTACCAGCCCACAGGAGCAGAGGTGGGCGGTGGGGCCCAGAGCACAGTGTCAGGGCTGGGTAGGGTTTTTTCAGGAGTCACAGGAAGCACCTTCTCAGCTGTGTACGCTGCAAGAGGGTCTCGGCAGGGAGGGAGCTCCCCATTCCCAGGAGAGAACAAGCAGAGGTTTCCATACCACTGGACAAGAAAGTGGCAGGAAGGATTCAAGCACCAGATAAAGGATGGTTCAGGAGCCTTCTGGGGCCTCATTCTGCGTGGTGAGAATATCCAGCCCCTGTACCCAGAAAAGAAGTAAGGAAATCAGGAAAGTGACGCAGGGACAACTGCCCCGGGCTCCACACGTCCCCATCTGCCTTGGGCTGGTGTTTGCCTTTTCCTGATTTACCCTAATAGCCACAGCTCCCGCCCTAAGAAGGAATAATGACGGTGATGATGATGACAACAGCAGCACTCACTGGGTCAGAGCTAACATATAGCAGGAAGGCACGGTCATGGCCCCACCAGTTGTTAAAAGATTGAAACATGGTCCATGCCAGATGTTAAATAACCACTGCCCCAAGCATCTCGAGCACCTCCCCACCCCAGCTGCCAGGGCAGTAACTCCACATTCCATTCTCTGCCCAGAGGGAACCTCTCCCACTCTGAGCATCCGTGTGCCTCAGTTCACCTGGAGGAACACCATCCTGAACCGGGTGCCCTGCCTTGGCCATACAGGCTGCCCACTGCGGGGTGCCCCCTCCTCCAAGACCCCTCGCCCAAAGCCTGAGCAATCAAGACTCTGCCTCCCTGGGCTGGTGCAAGTGCCCGCCTCTTCCCAGCCCCTCTCCTAGGCTGCAAACCCAGCTCATTTGCATGTGGATCGTGCCTGCCACCATGGGTGCTGGGGTCAATTGAAACTCAAGAAAAGAGAAGAAATTTATGCAAAACTGTTGATTGCATTTGTATGTAATGAAATCATCCAATATTCATCTGACTATAGAATCTAATCTGAGAAGAGAACTGAAGGACATGAGTGTCACTGCAAAACCGTAATGAGCCACTGTAGTGATTAAAAAAGCTCTTGAGCCTTCTGAAAATCCAGGCAGAAATAGCGTCTAATCAACTCTGAATATAGGAGGCGAGATTGGGCTGGCGCGTTGCGCACGGCCCGCCGCGGCGCTGGGGGTGCGTGGTAAACCCTGGCGGCCGCGGTCTGGGGATATCAATCGCCTGGCCACAATCAGCCGAGTCCTCGGCACACAAAGCAATCGCCGCCTCTCGCCATGCGGAAAGAGCCCAATCACAGCTGTTGTGGAGAGCAGCTTGAGGCTTCCACACCGCCGCAAAAGCCTCGTCTAAGGCCTCTTCTGAGTCTCTTGCTCCAACCAAGGCGGAGAGGGCTTGGGCATCTGGGACTGCCATACCTGGACACAGCTGTGGCCCAGCCAGCCCCAGGCAGGGGAGGGTCTGTGTCTCTCAGAAGCCCTGGCTGATCACTGAAATGTCACCTCCTCCGTGAGGCATTCCCTGACTACCCCGTCTAAATCGGCAACCCCTCTCCCCTGCCCACTGCCCCCCCCACACACTTCTCCGACTCTTTACCCGGCTTTGTTTCCCTCACAGTACTTAGCTTTGCCTGGCATTGCGTTATGTCTTTATCTATTGAATGTCTGCCTCTCCCAGGCAGACTGCGAGCTCCACGAGAGTAGGGGCTTTGTGATGGTTTATGTGCCTGGCACTTAGTAGATGCTCAACAAGCATCTACACCAAGATGCTTAAATACTTGTTGAATGGAAAAATCCATTTCAGTGAGCAACCAAATGTATTTATTTGTTCATTCGGCAAATACTTGTTAGGTGTACAGTGTGTGCTACCTGCTCTCTCAGAGCTCACGGTCTGGGCAGGAGACAGGCATGGAAGATGTCGCATAAAATCAGATGGGATAGTGCAGTGCTGGGGACAGTCCAGAGGCTGTCAGAAGTACTAACCCAATCTGGGGAGATCAGGAGGGCTGCCTGGAGGCAGTGGCATTCAGTTGAGAGCTAAAGGATGTACAGGAGTTAGCAAGGCCAGCAGGGCCTGGAGTGTCCCAGGCAGAGGGAATGAATGGCATGTGCAAAGTACCTGCAGTGACAGTCATGGGTGGGGAGCTGAGAGAAGCCAGGGTGGCTGAAGCCAGGGCGAGGGAGAGGCTGGAGTGAGATAGGGTCAAACCTTGCCAGTAAGGCATGGGGTTAAGAATTCTGGACTTTTTCCAGGGGCAGTAGGGAGCCTCTGAAAGAGAGTGGCCTGATTTGCATTTGAAGGGTTCACCATAGCTGGCAGAGGGCCAGCTATGGCGGCACAGAGACTAGTTAGGAGACTATTCAGTCATCCAGGCTAGGGGAGCCACTGAAGGTTTTTGAGTAAGGCCATGTCATGGTAATGGCTACATTTTAAGATGATTAATCTGACAGCAAGAGATAGAAGAGAGAAAAGGAAACCAGGTAGGAGCCAGAAATCGGCCCAGCAGCCATTCATTCATTCATTCATTCATTCGTGTATTCAGCATTCAACAGACATCTGTGTGTGGAAGGTGTCCTTCTCTGCATTCTAGTTTATAGTTTCCAATCTGCTCTGGGTTTGGATACCAAGTTACCTATTATTAATATGGCTTCTAAAGTTGGAGTCAATAGGTCCTGAGAATCCAAGGGACTGTGGATCCTGAGGCTACTTTCTTTTGGCATGGACTTTTTGACATCAAAGGGTCCTTGTGCACTGGGTAAGGTGGCTCACACCTGTAATCCCCGCACTTTTGGGGGCCGAGGTGGGAGGATCACCTGAGGCCAGGAGTTAGAGACCAGCCTGGGCAACATAGCAAGATACCATCTCTATTAAAAAAAAAAATCTAAAAACTAGCTGGCTGTGGTGGTGCATGCCTGTGGTCCCAGCCACTCAGAAGACTGAGGTGGGAGGATCAGTCGAGCCAGGAGTTTAAGGCTACAGTGAGCTATGATGGCACCACTGCACTCCAGCCTGGGTGACAGAGCAAGACCCTGTCTCTTAAAAAAAAAAGAGTCCTTGTGAATCATTTGCTTTCTTGCCTTCTTTGGATCTTAAATTCCTCATCACTACAAGGAGAGAGCCCAACTAGCTGACATCTAAGGTTCTTCCCTGCTCCCTAAACCCTGCAATTTTATATCCTATGATGGCATAAATACACCACAAAGCCCAGTGGCTTAAAACTCCCATGGCAAGGTCTGACCTGCTGTATGTTAGACTCCACCAGGCAGTCAGAGAAGCAGAAAGCAATCCAGAAATCTGGGTTCAAGTCCCACCCCTGCCACTCACGTATTGTGTTGTCAGTGAACGAGTTCTTCCGCACTCGGTGCCTCAGTACCCCATTTGTACAACAGCAGAGTTGCCTAGAATCAGAGAGAGCTATGACATCTCCACCACCTAGACATGAGAGACACCCCACCACCTAACAACTCAGACATGGGTCCCAGTTCCAACACTCACTGCCTCTTGTGACCTTGAGCAAGGAAGGCACTTAGCCTTTCCTAAAACAGGGGTAATGAAATCTAAGGCCAGGGGGCTGTTATGAGACTTACATTGGACCAGGTGGCTCAGGGGCTAAACACCGAGTAAACGTTCCATAAACAGTGGCTGCCCGGGTGGGGTCTGGGACTGATGTCCTTTCTTCTCTCGTCTCTACTGCAGCTCCGTTTGCAGCAACTGGGATTTACCGGGGGATGGTGGAATATTAGAGTTCTTTCAATCTGTGGCTTTGGGTGGAAGGAGCTAGATGCCTCTCTACCCCACTGGGGAAGGTTGGGGGACAGTGAGGGGGCTCTAGCTGGAGGTCTTGTTAGCAACGTGGCCCCAAACAACCAGCTCAATAGGGCCCTGGCCACAGCCAACAAGACCTCCTCCTTCCTCTCCAAACACTTTTGAATAGCAGCTCTCTGCCCGCCTTCCCCACTCACACCTAGATTCCCATTCTAGAATCCATGCTTTGGATTTCAGGAGCCCTGCCTTCAGGAGCCTTTAGTATGTATCCTTCACAATCCCCCCAACTTTTAAAAAAAATTTGTAGTGCAAAATGGAGTCAGGAATAATTTTTAAAAGAATTGCTTTGTGCCCTGTGCAATTCTAATTTATATAAATGATGCCATACTCTGTGTATGACTCTGCTTGCTTTTCCCTCTGCCCATTATGTTCCAGAGGGCAGGGGGGCTCTATTGTCAAAATATATGGCCCCGGATCACCATTGCACTTTATGGATGCACCACCTTGATTTACCCCCAGAAGGGTGGAGTTTCCCTGGGTGGACGTAATCAGGGAGGACATTCCAGGTAGAGGGAGCGGCAGAGGCAAAAGCAAAGGGAAAGGAAGGCAGGGGGTGCTGGCCAGGCTCCAGGGCAAGGGAGCACAGGGCGTGTTCAGGGCAGTGGGGCGAGGCCCCAGGCCAGGAATCTGTGGTTGGCACACTGGACATCTGGGCTTGTGGGGACAGGCCCCCCCACTCGGGTGAGCCACCCGCATGCCCTCAATAATTCCACTTATCCACTCTCGAGGTCCTCCCTGGGGAGGCCTCTGTGACTCTTTCCATTAATTGTCTCATTAATGACCCACTGAAGTCAAGTACCCATTGTTCTCTGGGCCTGGGGCAGCCTCCCCGGCTTTGTCCCCCAGGGGGTTTGTAAAC
>CAUYMX010120168.1:0-50909 GCA_963573855.1 Lepilemur septentrionalis
CTGCTTTCTCAAATATCAGATAGCAATACGAGGATGGATTTATATCTGGGTTCTCTATTATGATGCTTAGATCTATGTCTCTGTTTTTGTGCCAGCACCATGTAATTTTGGTTACTATACTTTTGTAATATAGCTTGAATCTGGTAGAGGGATGCCTCCCTATTTGTTCTTTTTGTTGTTGTTCTCAAACAAAGAGTTTGTTTGCCTCATGTCATGAATGGGAAGTGGGGGTGGCCCGGTCCTAAAATTATGGGCTTCAGATGCCATCAGCTTTTCATCCCATCATCTATAGCATATAGATTTCTTTCTCATATTTATTGCCTTGTGGTTGCAAAATGGCTGCTTTACCTATGGCATTGTATTAGCATTCCAGAAAGGAAGATGAGGAAAGGTTAAAGCAGTGACTCTTGACTGGGGGTGATTTTTGCCCCCAGGGGACATTTGGAAATATATGGAAACATTTCTGGTTGTCACAACTTGTGTGGGGGGGGGCGGGGAGTTGCTACTGGTATCTAATGTGTAGAAGCCAAAGATACTCCTAAACTTCCTACAATATACAGCACAACCCCCACAACAAGAATTATCGGGCTCAAAATGTCAGTAGTGTTGAGGTTGAGAAACCCTGGATTAAAGGCAGAAAGCACATGCCAATGAGTCTGTCCTCTTTCTCTTTTTCCATTTAATTCTTTTTTTTATTTCAGAGTCTTACGGGGATGCAAATGCTTTGGTTACATAAATTACCTTTGCACCACCCCAGTCAGAGCTACAAATGTGCCCATCCCCCAGACAGTGCACACCATTTCCATTAGGTGTGAATTTAACCATTCCCTCCTCCCCCCATCCACTTGATTTCCCTTGAGTTTTATCTCCATATGTGCACATTAGTATTGATCAATTAGTACCAATTTAATGGTGAGTATATGTGGTGTTCGTTTTTCCACTCTTGTGATACTTCACTTAAAGGAATGGGCTCCAGCTCCATCCAGGATAATGTAATAGGTAGTTCAACATTGTTTTTTTATTGCTGAGTAGTACTCCATGGTATACATATATTACATTTTATTAATTCACTCATGTATTAATGAGCACTTGGGTTGTTTCTACATTTTTGCAATTGTGAACTGTGCTGCTATAAACATTCAAGTGCAATTGTCTTTATTATAGAATGTCTTTTTTTTCCTTTGGGTAGATACCCAATAGTGGGATTGCTGGATCAAATGATAGACCTGCTCTTAGTTCTTTGAGGTATCTCCATACTGCTTTCCATAGAGGTTGTACTAGTTTGCAGTCCTACCAACAGTGTTTGAGTATTCCTATCTCTCCGCATCCATACCAATATTTGTTGTTTGGGGATAGATTTGTTCTTATTATGTAAGGTTGCATTAGCTATTCAGGGTCTTTTCTGGTTCCATACAAAGCATAAAACTGTTTTTTCCAGGTCTCTGAAAAATAACATTAGTATTTTAATGAGGATTGCACTGAATCTGTAAATCACTTTGGGTAGTATAGACATTTTAACAATGTTGATTCTGCCTATCCATGAGCGTGATACGTTGTTCCATCTGTTTATGTACTTTGCAATTTCTTTCCTCAGTGTTTCATAGTTCTCCCTATAGAGGTCTTTTACCTCCTTGATTAAATATGTTCTTAGGTATTTTATTTTCTTTGTTGCTATTTTAAAAGGTATTGCATCTTTGATTTGATTCTCAGTTTGACTGTTATTGGCATATATGAAAACTACTGATTTGTGTACCCTGATTTTGTATCCTGAGACTTTGTTGAATTTATTTATCAATTTGAGGAGTCTCTTGGCTGAATCCTTGGGATTTTCTAGATATAAGATTGTATCATCAGCAAAGAGCAATAGTTTGACCTCTTCTTTCCCCATTTGGATTCCCTTGATTTTTTTGTCTTCTCTGATTGTTCTGGCAAGGACTTCCAGCACTAAGTTGAACAGAAGTGGTAATAGTGGGCAATCTTGTCTGGTTTCAGTTCTAAGTGGGATTGCATTCAATTTTTCCCCATTCAGTATGATGTTGGCTGTGTGGTTGTTGTAGATGGCTTTAATAATTTTCAGGTATTTCCCATCTAGGGCTACTTTGTTAAGAGTTCTTACTATAAAAGGGTGCTGAATTTTGCCAAATGCTTTTTCTGCTTCTATTGAGAGGATTATATGGTCTTTGTTCTTACTTCTATTTAGGTGGTAAATTACATTTACAGATTTTCATATGTTGAACCACCCCTGCGTCTTTGGAATGAAGCCCACCTGGTTAGGGTGAATTTTTTTTTTTTTTTTGATGTGCAGTTAAATTTGGTAGATATTGGCCTAGGCAAAGAATTTATGAAGAAGACCCCAAGAACAATCACAGCAACACCAAAAATAAATAAATGGGACACAATCAAATTAAAAAAGCTTCTACTAGACAAGGAAACAATCAGTAGAGCAAACAGACAACCTGCAGAATGGGAGAAAATATTTGTATGCTATATATCTAATAAAGGGCCCCAAACCAGAATATACAAAGAACTCATTATAAATCAGAAAAAAAAAAAATCAAACAAGCCCACTTGGGCAAAAGACATGAACAGAAACTTTTCAAAAGAAGATAGACTAATAGCCAAAAAACAAGTGAAAAAATGCTCAAAGTCTCTAATCATCAAGGAGATGCAAATCAAAACCACAATGAGATATCACCTAACTCCAGAAAGAATGGCTTTTATCAAAAAGTCCCAAAATAACAGATACTGGAAAGGATGTGGAGAGAAAGGTAAACTTATACACTTTTGTTGGAACTGCAAACTGGTTCAACCTCTATACAAAGTAGTATGGAGATACTTCAAAGAACTAAGAGCAGGTCTACCATTTAATCTAGCAATCCCACTACTAGGTATTTACCCAAAGGAAAAAAAAGACATTCTATAAAAGAGACATCTGCGCTTGAATGTTCATAGCAGCACAATTCACAATTGCAAAGATGTGGAAACAACCCAAGTGCCCATCAATACATGAGTGGATTAATAAAAATGTGATATATGTATACCATGGAACACTACTTAGCCATAAACAATGTTGATCTAGTATCTTTTATAATAACCTGGATAGAACTGGAGACCATTCTTCTTGGTCAAGTATTGCAAGAATGGAAAAACAAACACCACGTGTACTCAGTACTAAATTGGAACTAATGAATCACCGCTTATGTGCACATATGGAAGTAAAACTCAAGGGATATCACATAGGTGGGAGAGGGGAGGGGGGATGGGTAAATTCACATGTCATGGGTGCAATGCACATTTAACTGGGTGAAAGTCACACTTACAACTTTGACTCAAACTGTACAAAAGCAAATTTTGTAACCAAATGTGTGTACCCCTGTGAAATTTTGAAATAAAGAAAAGAATGGAAAAGGAAATGGAATGAAGGCAGAACTATTGGATTCAACTTCCCATGAGGTGTATAATAGAGCTTAGTGATTAAGAACAGCAACTCTGTGGTCAGAATATCCGAGTTCAAACCACAGTTTCAGCATTGATTGATTCTTTGACCTTGGAGCATAGATAAAAATGGGAGTTTTGTATAATAATGGGGTAATTGTTGTGAAGATTGAAAGAGAACCTGCTCACAAAGTACTTAGTGTGTAAGTACACAGTAAAGGTTAGTCATCATTATCAGCATCATCGCCCTCATCATTGATGACTATCAGTTTCTAAGGAAAGATGAACGGTAATCCATGTGGTAATGATCTTCAGGGGATAAAAGAAAGTGATAGGCAGGAAGTTTTCACACTCATCTCAGCAGCAGGTTTTTTTTGTGTCCCCTCGTGGTTTCTTTTATATAGACCTTAGTTACTTACAAGTACCAGCCATATGATCCATATTTCTCCCTATGTTAAAATACTTGATCTTTTACTTTAAAGTTGATGAGTTTGTTGTATTGTAATCTCATAAAAAATCTAGGTTTTAAGTGGTTTGTGCTACATGTATAAGTCAAAAGTTAAACATATGCCCTACCTACTCATTGGTCAAGGATCTATGAGCTGATTAAAAAGAGCAGGTCATGAGAACTGATAATTAGATTAAGTTGAATAAGAGACCAGGGAGCCAAAGGTGTGCACTCAAGTGAATGGGAAACCAGAAAGGTATGTAGAAAACAGAAAATAATTCAGGGTACTCCCTCCTAGACAGGAGTGCTGGGAGGAGCCAAAGGGTAAGTGAGATGTTTTCCAGAAGATGAACAGCAAGAAGAGCATACTGATGATGCTGAAGTCTGACCCAGGAAGAGCTGTTTGTTTCTAGTATAAGAATAAGAAATATAGTTGCATTAATTAGGGATGTCAACCACAGAAACAGTGACATTATGATTGAAGCTAGTTATTTTCCTCTCTGTTGGTTTCATTCAGATTCAATATTGCTAATTATCAGGCATCCTAAGTCTAAGTAAAATCGGGCAATAAGCCTAAAAGAATTCAATGCCCTATGTTTTTATTTTGGCAAAATTACCTTAAGCAAATGGAAATGAAGTGTTAAGGATTAGAAAAATAGTTGAAAGAATCCATGTTTCTTCCTACCCATTTAAGTTTTACAAAATTTTCTGTCTAGGAACATGTATATAGATTATCTGTTCACATATATATATTTATATATATATTTTAAAACTGCAGGACAATTTGAAAAGAATGAATGTCACTGCATCCTTTTAAATTACTCACCAATAATTCATTTAAATCTTGTAAAATTCATTCTTATATAGTAATAATAAATCATAATTTTAGATTGTTTCTAGGCAGATACCCACTCACTGAAACTGTTTAGGAACAATTTGAAATTATTTAGGACAAGTAAGTTAACCTGGAACCTATGAAGTCATAAAGGATCCATGGATGAGCTTCAGCAGGCCTATAACCTCCCTGAAATTATATCAACATCTGTGTTTTTTGTGTCCCTGGTAGTTTTTTCTGGGAATAACCTCCAGAGACACCATAGGATTCTCAAACTAATTCTTAAGCTCATAAAAAGTGTAGCCTGCTTTATGTAATATAATTTATCAAATATTTAAAATTAAAATAACATGAAATAAAAATAAATAAAACCATCAAAAATAAAATAAACCCAACAGAACATTGATGGATTATAAATGGGAAGATCTGAAAATCTGTAAGCAAGGTATTATTTCTGTCTGGACACCCCTAACCTTCTGTAGTAATTTTTCTCAAAAGTTGTTTATCCTAGAGAGTCCCTGAAATTGTTTAGCTTCTATACTCAAACAATAGCATTCTAATTTAGGGTGTTTTTCTAACTACTCCCTCTGTCTCGCAAGACATCTAGTTTGGATTCTGATGTAACATGGGCCCAAACCAACATTTATGGGCTTCCTCTATTCTCATCCGAAGGGCTTTGCCTTATTAAGCTGGAGAGTGGAACAGGAAGGATTTTAGAGCTATAATAATTCATCTTTATTTGTAAAGTAACCCTGCTTTGCTTGATTTTGACAGGTTTAGAAGAATGATGTTGGTGGGATGGAAGGAGAAGGTAGTTGAGAAAGAGGGAGAAAGAAGGAAAGACAGGATGAAGAGTAAAAATGAAAAAGAAAGTTTGCTATAGATAAACGTATTTGCTTCTTTGGGACCTGGCAAGTTTGCAAATACTATTATTCATCTGTTAAACATATGAAGATTTCCAGTTCAATGAACATGTTTTGTGTAATCAACTAACAATTATTTGTTGCATATATACTAGATGCTTAGTGTAATTCTAGTCATTGAAAAGAACAGAAGATAAACAAAAATAACACTCTCATCTCTTCAAAGATATGTAATTTGATGGGGAAATTAAACTAACAAATACTAATCAAATAGAGAAAATTATAAAGTGATATGCACATACAAAATCAACTAAGATTATATTTATTAAGAATGGCTTTAGACTTCTCTCATCCACTTAAAATGTTTAATTTAAATTATGAAACATTTTAAACATACAGACTATATAGAATATAATGTACCAGTGAGATATCCATTAAAAAGGCTAAATATATATTAACTTTTTAACATATTTTCTTTAGTTTTTTTTTAAAAATGAAATGAAATGTTACAGTTCCAGTTAATACCTATCCCTTCTACTTTTTAACTTTCCAGAGAGAACATAATCATAAAACTGGTGGGCATCCCCATGTATTGGTATGAAGTTTTCCTGCCTGTGTTTTACATTCCTAAAAAATACATTTGGCGAGTTTTAAAGCATTGCATCAATAGTATCATGCAGTGCATATAATTTTCAGCTTGCTTTTTTTAAAAATTATTTTTGTTATTTACATGATATACTTGAATGTATTTCATTCATTTTAAAGTTTATAGATGATTTGTTCATCTATTTTTATGCTTAAATATCTGTTAGGTTTTCTTTAAAAATCTCATGGATTTTTCCCATCCTAAGACCTATCTTTTCACTTTGAGCATATCTTTCATTGAACAAAAGTTATAAATTATAAGAACTGTTGTGACAGTCTTTTCCATTATGGATCATACTACTTCTGTCTTATTTAAGAAACACTCTACATGGAAGTTGGAAAAGAGGGCATTTGAGACATGGAAGCCAGACAAGCAGAAATTGGCATGGTGGGAGACAGTAAGTAGACTGGCTTGATTGTAAGAAAAGAACTTCAAGGAGTCCTCTTGCCCACATTTTTTTTTATATCAGACATAGAAAATGGTAAATTTTTTAGGTTCCTTGAGATAAATGGCTGGGTCTGCTTAAGAATGAAGAAGATAGCTTCTGAGACCAGGTATCCCAGGCCTATCCAGCCCCTCCTAGGCTGAAGGGATATATGTCTTGGCACATCTATAACCATCTGAGGCACTGCGGCGTGCCAAGCACACAAGTTGGGAAGCTCTGACACTTTGCCATTAGGGGGAATGAGTACTAAACTATATTTCATGGACCTTTACTGAATTTAGATAATCTTACAGGTACATTTTTCACAGCATCATTATTGCAAGATCCAACAAATATCTTTCTAAGAAATGTTTTCTCTTATTTATCTTAATTTCTTATATCTTATGTCTATCCTGCTTCTGAGGCCATCACTTTATCTGATGTAAAGTCAGGCCCGATTTGTCCACATAGATCACTACTCTCAGGATAAAGTTGCTGGCAATTGATAGAGTTCTTCAACTGTTTCTTCCAGAAATATTTCTCATCAACAGGTCATGACAGTAACTTCAAGCTAAAGTATGAAGAGAATATGGATTAAAGTTATGCATTAATGCAAGAATTATTTTACATCTTCACTATTTTGCAATTTTTTTCTCATTATCCTTGTTCATTTTTTTCTATAATGTTGTGTCTGATTTGGAACAAGTAATAGCATGTTTTCATAAAGCTAATTATGAATTTTTTAAAATGACAGTTGATATTGACATTATTTAAAAATTGTCTTAGTAAATATTTTGGAAACTCACCAATATGTTTACTCCATCAACTTTACCCTCAGAAGAGCAAGAGAGGAAAAAAAGAATATTATTAGATCACTTCCACATACATCAAAAAGATGCATCATACCTACAGACAAGTATATAGAAAACGATGTAAAAAAATGAGGCCAATTAGGAAGTAGTTGACTGACACAGCAATCAGATTTTACCAATTCAAAATCAACATCCATCATTCTCACATGTTCTTTTAGGTAGCAAGTCAATCATAATGAACGGAAGGAAAACATTTCTCAAGATCCATCAGAGTTTAGCAACAATGACAGGTGCATGCTTCTCAAATTAAAACACACATGCCAATGGAAAAACAAACCAGCTACAAGATTTGTGTAAATTGTTCTATATTTTATACAGTAAATACTGACTCTCTGGCATATATAATTTTAGATTTCAATTAGCATCTAATTTAAATAATTTTATGTAGCAGATTCTAATATTTTCCACAGATATGTTTACCATCTCTTTTACACACATAAAATTTAGCCAGAATAATATTCTGTAGAGGATCCATATAAGCTCTCCAGATGATTCTTATACAGAGTAAAGTTTGAGAACCATTGTTTAATTCTGGGCTAAATCTCTGAAAGATTTAGTAGCTTAAATATTTACATATATTCTGAATATATATGGAGACATGATAAAATATTATATTATAAAAACATTATTATACAGGCAAAGAAAATTGGAACACAATACCATACATTCTATTGCCAGGGAGTCACTGATCTTCCTTTGAAGTGTAACTCACTGTCATAAATTATTTAAACATATTTTATATTTGGGTTTTCTGTTTTTTCCATTTGTGCATATGTCTTGTTTTCATGTCAAGTACTATGATGATTTGGTTACTATAGCTTTGTAATAAATTTTGAAGTCAGTGTGATGCTTTCAGCTTTGTTCTATTTCTCAAGATTGCTTTGGCTCTTGGGGTCTTTTGTGGGTCCATAAAATTTTAGGATTTTTTTTTTGTTATTTCTGTAAAGAATGTCATTGGTATTTGATAGAGATTACATTGAATCTGTAAATTGTTTTGGGTAGTATTTTCATTTTAACAATATTAATTCTTCCAATCCATGAGCATGGAATATCTTTTCATTTTTTTTGTGTGTGCATCTTCTTCAATATCTTTCATCAGGGTTTTATAGTTTTCCTTGCATAGATCTTTCATATCTTTGGTTAAATTGATTACTAGGTATCATATATTCTTTGTAGCTATTGTAAATGCTTCTTGATTGACTTTTTCATTTCTTTTTCAGATTGTTCACTGTTCGCATATACAAAGCTAGTGATTTTTTGATGTTGGTATTGGATCCTGAAGCTTTGCTGAATTTATTGGTTTTGGTGGAGTCTACATTTTTCTAAGTATAAGATCATATCACCTGCAAACAAGGCTAATTTGGTTCCTTACTTTCCAATTTGGATGCCTTTTATTTCTTTCTGTTGAGACAGGGATAGGTCTACCAGCAAACTCAAGATGATGGGGAAGCTGTTTTTTTTTACTTCAATATCACTTTTCCCAGTGTAGAAACCATGAGTCAAGGGGAAATTTTCCATGTGCTTGGTGATGGACAGATTGTGGGGAGGGGTGTCATGGTTATGGAAGTCAGATTCTTCTACTTTTTTTTTTTTTCACTTCTGTGTGGCCCTGGGAACTATCTGCTCTACATATTTGAGTTCTGGGATATTTCTGGTGATCATAAGTGCTATATATTTGCTTTTGGTTTTCTGTGGTGGGAAGTGATGCCAGTTTGCTTCTATGTTGCCATTTTGGAACTAGAAATCCAGCTATTGCAATTTTAAAAAGTATAATTGAATATTTTTTTAAAAAAACATTAAAAATTTTGGGCATGTTAGATTATTTATTTTAAATATTTATTCCATAAATACATAAAAAGTTAAAATGCAAAAAAATTACCCAAATCATTTTTAAACCTTTTATAGTTAAAAATGGAATTTAAAAAATTTCCAATTAGATAAATCACTTGGATTTATCCCTTCGTTGCTCTGAAATTGGTGTATTTTTGCATCTTTACTGTGATTATCATGAATACAGATTAGGAAAGAAATGCCACTTTATCTTAATTTAATAAAATTATGTTTAGTTACTTACTGTTTTCATAGAATACTCATTTTATTTTTATTCCCTGAGTTTTAGCTTCATTGTCCTGATCGTTAATCACTGTAAATATTCCTGTGCTTATTGTTTAAGTTTATGCCTTTGAGTTCAGTTTCTATTGAATTTGTATTTATTATGTTATTGTCCACAGAGAAAAAGCATCCTTTTAAAATCATAAAAAGAAATGCTAATGTGAAATCAGTCTTTGTCAATTTAAATATTTTTGAAATTCATTAAATTTTAGCTTTGTGTAGTTAAAATCAGTTGAGTCATTTAACATTATTTTTATTTTTCAAGGTTCTAATTACTACCTAAAATTTTGAGATATTTTGTCAGGAAATAGCAGAAGTGGAAATAGAGTGGGGAAACAACTGACTTGCTCTTCCATAATGTAGAAGGAATGCCCCTCACTTCTCCCCCACTCATATGCCATTAGCATCATCAACTGAGTGGAGGCAGAAAGAATGGTACATTGTGGAGTAGGTGGGGGTAAAAGAGATCAATTTTACACCTCCAAACTGATTTTGGTTGAAATCCCAATGCAATATCACCATTCAGCAAGAACCAACAATAGGAGTCCGGGACATGACCGGCAATGTGGAATTGGGACTACTGTCCCACCTGGCGTATCTGCCAAGGCAGATATGAAGGGAGGATGGGTTCTCTCTGTTAGGAAACAACATAATATTTCCATATTTCTTATAGTCAGGGATTTCTGTGCAAACATTACTGGCAGCTTGGGTTACAAAATAAGTGATGGGAAATAAGCTTTGGACATTAAAGATAGTATAATACTTAGGAGAGATTTATAGATATATCTTTCCTAGATCCATTTGTTTACATAAAAGAGCATTGTAACAATTTAGAGGTTGTCCCCTTCCCTTCCCAGAGAGGATGCACTTACAGTAGAGAGAGTAAACGTTTCTCTCCTTCCTCAGCAGGGGAAGAGAGGATTCTTTGCATCAGTTTCTATATAAGTTCCAAGATTCATAATTTTCAGGTTCTAGGAAACAAGAATAAAGAGCCCCTCCCCATTTACATATAGGGTGATATATTCCCTCACTGTATTACTGTATTGCCCCAAAAGGAAAATGGGGCATTGGAAACCAGAACTAAAATTGCTATTGAGAATTGTAGAACTCTCAGCACATAAGGCTTAGTCCAAACTTCTGCACTAAAGATGACCAAACTCTAACATGGCTTCTAGCAGGGCTGTGTCCACAGCTTCCATTAAAATACCTGAGAACACTCAATGCTGCCAGGAGAATTTGCTCTTTGTTCTAGTCAACCATACCTGATAGGCCCTGGACCTCCCTTTTTTAAAAGAGTGTTTGTAATTATGAATACATATCATTTACAACTCAGAAATGTCATTCTCAAGAATACCCTGAGAATTGTTTCTTTAAAATGTTACCGCCGGGAAGGATAAGGCCTCTATCGCCCAGTCTCTGTGGGAGGGTGAGATCCTAACTTTCGTAACACCCAGATAACAAAACTCTGGCCTAATCTGACCAACCCTTTGTAATTTTTCATTTCTGTGACTGTCCTGAGACTCCCCCACCTCCCTTCCTAATTCTCCTTTTAAAAAACCCAGTCGTCTCTACACAAATCGAAATGGAGAGCTCAGTTCCTTCCCCTACTGTCAGTAGTTACTGAATAAAATCTGTTTTCACTGCTTTAACTAATATCTGGTTGTGCTTATCTTTGACACTATATATGTAAATAAGTAGTCTGGGTCTTATCTAGAAACCTTTTGCTTACAGTCAGAATAAAATAAATAGGTATAAAAAGTTATCAGTCTTTCTCCGCCCAAATGAAGGAAGTTATGCTTCTTTTACGGCTCTATACTAATGAACATATAGAAAATTCTGCTTCCAATAACTGGAGAATAAACATTATTTTCAATCAGGTTTGTAACATTTATGAAAAGTGACCAAGAACTAGGCCATAAAATAATTGTCAAGACATTATAAAGAATTACAGAAAATTATAGTATTCTCTAACCACAGTGGCATTAAGCAAGGATCTATGACAAAAGAAAAATAAGCAAGTACAGATGTTTGATGTTTTTAAAGAAATACTTCCATATAACCTATGCATCAAAGAAGAAATAAGTTTTTTTAATGTGGAATAATACAGTGAATAATGTTGGAATCTATGAGATACAATTAAAGAGATAAATTTAGGCTGAAATTTTTAAACTTAAAGGCTTAAATTAGCAAAGAAAAAAGGCTAAAATTTAATGAGCTAAGATTTCAACTTTCAAAGTTGAGAAAAAGAACAAAACAGTACAAAGAAAGTACAAAAAAGGAAACATTAGAGAAGAAGTCAATGAAATAGAAAACCAAAATAAAGACGGTAACAAAAAATTTGGCAAGAAAGAAAGAAAATAACTGATAATTGTCATTATCCACTAGAAATACTGACTAAAGAAAAGAAAAAAAAACAGTTGTCTATGCTAGAAATATAAAGAACATATTTACACATGCAACAGATCCAAACCGAGTATTTTTATAAAGATCATTAAATTAATGAGTCATTTATTAGTAATTTAAAATCTTTCCAGAAAGAAAACATCTGATTTATACAGTTTTATGGGTGACTTCTACCAAATATTCAAAAATGAGATAACACTAATAATACGTAAAGCCTTCCAAGGAAGAGAAAGAGATTGACCTCCTACCTCCTTTTACAAGACAAGCATATTTTTATATTTTGTTTTATTTTTTAATTATTATGGGTATATAATACCTGTATATATTTATACCTGTATATGTAATACCTGTATATATTCATGCCACATTTCATGTAGGCATACAATGTGAATTAATCAAACCAGGGTATATCCATCACCTCAGGCATTTATCATTTCTTTGTGTTAGGAACATTACAATTCCACTCTGTTAGTTATTTTAAAGTATACCCTAACTTATTATTGATTATAGTCACTTTGTTGTGCTATCAAATATTGTTCAGTCTCTCTAACTACCTATGTTTTTGCACCCACTAACCATTCCCACTTTGTCTCCCCTCCCTGTTACTATTCCCACTCTCTGGCACCTTTCATTCTATTCTCTGTCTCCATGAGATCAATTGTTTTTAATATTTAGCTCCCACATATGAATGAGAACATGTGAGATTTCTCTTTCTATGCTTGGCTTATTTCACATAATGTAATACTCTCCTGTTCTATCCATGTTGTTGCAAATAGCAGGATTTCATCCTTTTTATAGCCATATAATATTCCATTGTGTACATGTACCAAATTTTCTTTATCCATTCATCTACTGATGGACACTTAGGTTGATTCTATATCTTGGCTACTGTGGATAGTGCTACAATAAATACGGGAGTGCAGATATCTTTTCAATATACTGAATTCACTACTTTTGGATATATCCCTAGCAGTGGGATTGCTGGGTCATAAGGTAGTTCTATTCTTAGTCTTTTGAGAAACCTCCATACTCTACTCCAAAGTGGTTGCATATCCTCTGCATCCTCAACAGCATTCGTTATTGCCTGTCTTTTTGATAAAAGCCATTTTAACTGGGGTGAGATGATATTTCATTGTAGATTTGATTTTCATTTCTCTGATTACAAAGAATGTTGAGCATTTTATCATATACCTGTTAGGCATTTACACTCATATAGTGGAATAACATAAAGCAGGGAAGATAAATGAGGTACAGTTATATGTATCAACATGGATGAATTTCATAAACACAATATTAAGTAATAAAAGAAAATAGAATACAGAAAGCACTGTTGGGTTATATAAAATTAAACGTGTGCAAAATAATATATGTTTGGGAGATGTATACATATGTATGGTTAAAAACAATAAAATATTAAATTAAAAATTCAGGATAATTGTTAATTCCAGGGGAGAAAGAGGGAGATAAAGTCAAGAGAGAATATAAAGGAAAATGTGATATTGACAATGTTCCATTTAAGCTAGGTGGTATATTTTACATATGTATTTATATATGTATATGTATATATACACACACATACATAAGCACATACAATTTTGCATGTATAAAATATTAGATACTAAAATAGAATCTAAAAAGCCCTGTTCTTAGCACCTTATATAAGCTAATTTAGTCATCAAAATGCCTCATGAAAATATATATTATTATCATTCTTAGCACCATATGTATGAGCTAATGCAGTCATAGAAACATTTCACAAGGTAAGTGTTATTATTATCCCATTTTAGAAATGAAAGAAATAAGGTACGGGAGATTAAAATATTGTCCAAGTTAACACAACTAGTAAGTGGAGAAACTTATCCTTTAAACTAAACTGCCTCTGTATAAAGTATGTTTTTAATCCCCAAATGCCGGAGTAGTTTATCCTAAGGGAGTAATTATGTAGATATACAAAATAGCTATAAAAGAATATTTATTATCCCGTTGTTAACAGAAGAGAAAAACTGGAAATGGCCCAAACAGCAACTTACATTGGTTAAGCAAATGGTGATATTTTCCAATCACAGAATTTTATATAGCTATTTATAATAATATTACAGCTATGGAATTATCAAGATGGAAAGATATCCCTGACATATTAAGTTTAAATATCTGTCTGAAATGATGTATACTGTATGATGTTATTTTGAAAAATAAAAAGCACAGTGTATCTTCAGCTATGCAAGTAATTGAAGCCATTAGAAAAAAAAATCTACTCTCTGCTACATCCACCCACATACAAGAATCTGCACTTATAACTCTTTTTTTTTCCTCCCTGCTTGTTATTTTAAATGAAGGCTCATTGCTTTTGTCTAAAGCCAGTGCTTGTGCAAGTCCACTGGGTTCATCCACCTCGCCTATTTACGGACATTGGCTGGTGTAAATTTAGCTCTGTGACAGTTCAGGACTTTTAAGGGTGAAGAACATGACTTCTCACTTTTGCGTCCCCAGGAATTTGAAAAATGTGATGGTTAATCAGTGTTTAATCAAGAGACACTCAACCAGTACTTAATCAAAGGAGACACTCAACAAATATTTATGAAATGAATAAATAAATTATGGAAAACTTCATACCTAAAGCCTTATTGGATTATCAAAATTGTGTTCAAGACCATTGCTACACCTGGAAGAAGGGGAAAAGACTCTCTTCCATCTCTTCCTTCCTTTAACCCAGTGGCTCAGGACTCAGGCTTGCGATTTCAGTGCTACAGTTGATCATCACTGTTGGCTAAATAGACTTTCATGGAGTGTCTGGGAATCTAACTATCATTTATAAAATTGTTTCTTTGGGAAAATAGATTATAAGGTAAAAACAACTAACTTTTCTACATATGAAAGTACTGCTTAAACATTAAAAAAATCATAACCATTTACAATTTGAAGGCTGACATGCAATGCAGTGTAGTGGTTGGTTATATGTACATAATTTTAATAAGATAATAGAGATCTAGAAATGAATCTCAGTTCTGCTACTTAATAACTGTGTGACTGGGGACAAAACTCTGAGCTTGAGATTTCAATATTAATGTGCAGATGATAATAGTACTTATATCCTTTTGATGGTTATGCTAATTGACTTGTTTTAGGTCCTGGTAAATAGTAATAATGCAAATGGTTATTGTTTATTGTTAACAAAGGTAAAATTAGCTAATAGTATTATATATGGCAGAAAATATCGAGTCTAATGAGAACTGATTTAGTAAGAAAAGACTTTATGGAGGTAGGTGGATAGGATTTACAATGGCAGGAGAGGAAACAGTAAGGAATTCTAGCTTGAAGCTCAGAAGCAAGAAAACACAAGGCAAATTTGAAGGTATATAAACTAAAAGTTTTACCAAAGGTTTATGCTGAGAAATTATTATGAACATAATAACAAATTATTATGAACAATTATTATTATGGATTAGGTTCAGATCATAGAGAACCTGAAATCGCAAATGAATTGGAGAATTTAAACTAGATGTTAGCCAATAGTAGCTTAGATATTTACAGCTATAAAGCATTAAAGATCAATGCTAAATATTGAACACTGGAACTAGGTAGAGATGGAATGATTGTCAAAATCATGTTTATTAATAGCCTAAAATATATTGAATGAAAAATTGCTTCCTGACAACATTTCCTAAGAATAAAATAAAGTCTTATTCCGTGCAAATGCATTTAAAAAACACATAACAATGTATCTTTCATGAATTTGATTTTTAAAGATGACAGACTTATTTTGTTCACATATTTTAGAGATTCAAATGATTTTAGCACAGAACTACTAAGCTAACACAAAAATTCAAATTTCGTATGATGAAGGGTAATAGAATCCTGAAGGGAAAACTGTCATTAATCTTGGTTATCAACTGAAAAAATGGTCCTGAAATATATTGATTCTTTTCTTTTTCTTTAGGAAATTTAATCTCTTTATATGATATAATCATATATTGCCTGAACATGAAATGTTTAAAACTAATTCTGCTCCACCCAAAGCAGAATGAATTAATCTGGCATCTTTTTTTGCATTAGAAATAAAAGCAAACTTTTAAAGACTTTAAATGAAATAATAATTGAGAATAAAAACTACATATATTTTATTTTGAGAGATTAATTCTTTACACAAAATCAATTTTCTTGGGGCAATAATGCTTAGTTTTAGAATGAACAATGTTTGTTTACATAATTTTTCTCCCTATCATTCTTTTACATGAAATTACAAAAATTGGTAAATCTAAAAGACAACTGTTTTTATTGATATGTTTCTTGGTTACTAAAAAAAAAAATTAGCCCAGTGGTTCTCAAAATTTTGTTCCCATAACCAATAGCAGCAACAGCAGCACTTAAGAAGTTTAGAAATGCAAATTTTCATGCCCACCCATACTTATGAATCAGAAACTCCAGATATGTGTCTCAGCAGCCAGTGTTTTAATAAACTCTTGAGATAATACTGATGCACACTAAAGCTTGGGAACTACGATTAGACTGTTGCCCTCGGATGCAGGAGTTGGATGTGGCCCTCCAGATCCCCAAGTGGGGTTCATTGACTCAATCCAAATTTTACAGAACAAATCATTCATTAAAAAGATTTTAAAAGGACTTCTGTGAAGTCTGAATTCAGTCAAATAGCCATACTGTAGGATTCAGAGGGCCACCCTCATTAGAGACTTTTAATAAACTTTAATCACTGGCATGTATAGTTGGTAATAGGAATATAAATTTCCCATTTCAAACACTATTTTTCCATTCAGCCTGATTTATAATTCTTTGACATTTTGATTCTTGGTATTTACGAATGCGCCAAGGAACTTGAGTAGGTAGTTGCTAACTTAAAAATGGTTTCTAAGTAATTCCTAATCAGTACGCTGCAGGTAACTCACACTTAATGATAAATTTATGAATGTCTCACATTTTCAAGCATTAGGAGGAGGAGGTATAGTACAATTCTTCCAGCAGATTCTATCCTATGTGATTTAAAAAAACAACCCCTTACTTCCATCTTAGAAGATTTGACAAGCATTTTCAAAATGGTTATGTAAGGATTTGCTTTTTTTAGATACTATAGAGAAGTAAAGATCACTTTCTCTTATTAATCTAGTTATCACCATATATTTACATATTACTTATCTAGTCATGCCTAACATATACATACAAGGCCATAGCTACACACATGCATATACATACTACTCCCTTGCCAAAACGGTTTCAACCAGGACTGTAAGTGCTGTTGTCCCTAGCTAGAATTAGTAACATGTTTTTTGGTCCCTTTGGAAACAATTTTGTCAATTGTTCCATGGTGGTGACATGAAGTACTATTCTTTAGGTACAATATAGGCTAAGCAGGCTTTGCCGACTTGGTCTTAGGCATCCTACAAGCTAATATAACATTTTTTCTCAAAGAAAAAAAAAGATCTAAATAGCTAACTTTGCCAATAAATACTTCTCTCTTCATGGACCTCTGTTTTCTAACCCAACATTGCCCAATAGAGACATAAGGTGAGCCACATATGTAACTTCAAATTTTCAGTAGCTACATTAAAAAAGTATAAAGAAACCGATAAAAATAAATGATAGTATTAATAATATGATATTTAATCCAATACAACTGAAATATTACCAAATCAAAATGTTTTCAATATAAAATTATTAATGAGATATTTTACATTTTTGTTAGCATTAAATATCTGAAATCTGGTATGGAGTTTACACTTAGATTTCTTAATTCAGACTAGTACAGTACTGTAGCTAGAGGCTAGTGTATTAAACATCACAATTTTGGACTCAGAGGCAAGGTGATCTTCCTAAGACATGAGAAAAAAGTTAAAGATCAAATTAACATACCCATTCATCAAATTAAACTCTCTCCTATAAAAATCTATACATTTCTGGCTCTTCTCCTTTCATACCAAAATAGAGGAGGACTTTAGAGTATATATTATTGTTATTATGGTTTGGGCTTCAAGTATTAAATTGCTAAAGAAGTGCTTTTTTGCTATAATTCTTTAATTTTAAGGTAGATGAACATATGCCAAAATTTGTTCAGAAGGTTCCATACTAAGTAGAGAGCCTAAATGTCATTTTTAGTATTTTCACAGCTTTAGACAATATAATACTTATGTAAATATTTCTAAATTACACAAAGAAAGCAATGGAAATGATCTTAAGCCATTAAGATTGTAGTGGCTGTTTACAATTGGGCTCACATTAAAAGAGGGATAATCAAATGGAATTTTGCTGAGTTGCACTGGCAACAATAATGTTAATATCCATGAATATTTCAAACATGTCTTGGCCACATTCTTCTCTTTTTTTGTCTTCCTGAGTAACTTTTCTGTAGGTCTCGAACAAACTGTTTGTCTTTATTACTAGCATGAAATATATTTTAAATCACCCTTATTAGCTTGAATTATATTCCTTCTTATTTTGGTATCCTAAATAGTAAGATTTTGACACTTTCTCTTAACATCCCTCATTCACTTTCCTACTAGAAAGCTTATAGTCTCTTGTCATAAGTATAATATGGATAGATCAATTTTTTAAATGTAAAAAATAGTTTAAAATTGGAGGGAGCTAAGTATTATAAAATTATTTCTTCTTTTTATTTTTTTGTTGTGCCCTTACCTAGCTTTGGTATCAAGGTGATACTGGCTTCATAGAATGAGTTGGGGAGGATTCCCTCCTTCTCAATGTTATGGAATAATTTCTGCAGTATGGGTACCAGTTCTTCTTTGTAGGCCTAGTAGAATTCAGCTGTGAATTCATCTGATCCAGGACTTTTTTTGCTGGAAGACTTTTTAGTACTGCTTCAATCTCTGTTCAGTGTATTATAATTTCATTCCATTATTTTTTTTTTTAGATTTGTGTTGTGATGAGTAATTTTTCAGTCAGATATTTTCCCTCTACTGCCCTTCAATGTTTTTGAGTGCGAAAGAGTTATTTGTTTGATTAGATAGGTCTCCAAACTCACTAAAAATCAGTAACTATAGCAACCTCTATGTCACATCCCATGCACTTTTGCATAATAAATAATGACAAAATATGTAGAGTTAAAGCAGAAAAACAAAAGGAAAAACGGGCATGATATTCAATTGTTCCAAATTTTGAGCTAGCATGTGAAGTGGAATAGTTAAGTACATATTCTCTTGAACTCATTGTCCCATTTTCTTTTCAATCAGGTTTTTTTTCTTTGTTTCTACATATTTTTATAAATTTTCTAGACCTTTTTGGTTGTATGCCTTTTTGGAACACTGACACTTAAGCATACATACTCTCATTATTTTGAACTTAGGCTAATATGTCTTTCCTTTATTAACCAACCTAAAATATCCCTTTTGCCTCTATCTAAGAAAAGAAAGAAACCTTTAATGTTTTGAAGAGGGACAATTAAAAAACTTCTAGCCTAATTAGGCCTCTAGGCTAATTCTATTTCTCATCTTTTCAAAGACCAAAAGATCCAAACAGTAGGTGGCTTTTTTTTTTCAAGATTCAACTGATATTTTTCCATCTTGTTCAAAGACTTAAAATTTCTGTCTTGTCAAAGACCTCAATAGTCTGCTATAATAAAAGGCTTGTACGTGAATAATATTCCATAAATTCTTGAGTGAGTCTTCCAACATATTCACACTTCTATTACACATGTACTCATTAAAACCATCCAAATGTATTATTTCCCCAGACGTATAAGTTCTTCTTATGAAACATTAGAAAAGGTACCTAATATGTGTGTATCTTTCCACTATACAAATGATTCCAGATTTCCTAAAGTTGGACATCCATTTCCTGACACCGTATTAGGCCTTTCCTATTTAGACTACTAGGACAATAATCTTTCCTTTGAGTTAGAAAAGAATAAAAGTATCAATTATGTCATCCACCCACCCACACACATCATGCTCAAGTTCATCTATGCTCAAGCCCATGCTGGTTTGGAGAGGTGTTTTGTTGTTTTGTTTTTTTAATCTTAGTAGACCGTCACAGATAATTTTTAAAATTTTAGTTATAAAAATCACTAGTGAGATTAGATTGAGAATCAGAATTTCTGTCTCCTAAAACATGTAGGTTATTACGTTCCCCTTTGCAGCTTGGTAGCCACATTTATGTAGGGGTGCTATTACCTGGGTCACTATTTGTCTACAGGCTGAGATCAGAAGCTCTTTGGAAAAACTTTTTCCCCTTTTATTCTGTTTTACCCTAGAGTGCACTGCCCCCTTTTGTCCCTGATAAAACAACATTAGATAGTCATTCTGTAGGTTAAGGCTTTTCACCTTCACAAGTTCTCCATCAAAATGTAAATTGCTCTCTGAGAGCTATGAAATAGATACACTAAGAGGCTATTTATTAGGCAGAATTCTGGGGAAGATGGAACTCTTCGCTCAGAATTCAATTATCTTCTAAGACTATTTTGATGCTGATTTGAAACCTCGTCTTCTGGCTTGGAGGCAAGTGAAGAATGACAGAGTGTTCTCTAGGGCCAGAGCGGAAAGGAAAGGAACAGGACCCAAAGCAAAATAGACAGGCAGATCTAAAGGCTTGGTAATTGTGTCCTGAATCAAATAGCATTAATGAGTCATCCTTCATCTGAAAATACACTTCTCATTCATGATTGGAAATAAGTGCAGATTGGTGGGAAAATAGAGCACTTGCATTGAAAAGACCTGAACTTAAGGCATGTGACTCAAAGAGCAGTACATTGTACTGTGGAGCTCAAGTCTCAAGGTTTTAATGGTAGGATCATATATATCAGCTGTGTGACTTTGGACAAAACTATGTCTCCTTAGTCCCTTCATCACAAGGTAGAGGTGACAATTGCATCTATTTGATAGGGTTATTTGGAGGATTTAATCAGATGTGGAAAGTGCTAGAAAAAATTTTGGTTACTACTATGATTACTCCTACTGTTGCTACTGCTTAATACATAGGGAGTTCTTTCTACATGCTAGACACTATTCTAAGCATTGTATTTGAATTTATTCATTTAATTCCCCCCTCCCCAATACTCTGGCATAGGCTCTTTCAGAATCTCTACTATTGAGAAAACTGAGGCTTTCCTATTAAAGATTATAGCAATAATCTGCTTTATGAGCTTGTTGCAAGGCTTTAATAAAATATTGTGGTTGTGCTTAGACAATACTTTTCAAAATTTAATGTGCGTATGAACAGCTCAGGGTATTGTTAAAATGTGGTTTGTAATTCTGTCGGTCTGGGGTGGAATATTTCTAACAAGAAATGTTTGCATTTGTGAGAAGTCCCCAGGTGAGGCTGATGCTGCCGGTCCAGGGACCACACTTTGAGTGTGCCTAGGAAACTCCTGGAAAATTTTGCACTTTCAGTTTGGGTGCTTCATGGCTATTTCTTTGTGACAAGCTTTCCTATACCCTAACAAATAGGGTTTGAGAAATATCATTAGTATACTGCGGCAGAATTCTGCACAAACTGGGCCATTCCGTTACCCAAAGATGCTTTGTACATTACAAAAAAAGAAAAAGAATGGACATTTGAGATGTTCTGTAAACATTTTTATATTCCTATTTGTATTGATAAATTAAGCATGACACTCTTTTGTAATTTTCCTGCTAGAGAGTAAAGGAAGCCATCTTCAAGTGTCTCCTCAATGAGAAAAATTATAATTGAATATAATCCCTACCAGTTGTCTAGGGCACAAGAGATGAAGTTTTACCACCTTGCCCCTTAGAAATTGTGACTAGGTGTCATTGAAAGAAATGGTATCTATGGCTAGAATCCTCTTATTCCTCACTTTCTACCCGCTTCCCCAATAAGAGAGAGGGAGAGGAGGACCTTTTACTGTTCACATTTGAGAAACAAAAGCAGCAACATCCCAGCAGAGGGCTGAGGATAATGCCTGATTATTATCTTGGAAGAAAATAAAAAATATCTTCATTAAAAAACAAACAAAACACTTTTCAAGCTGCTGTATGTCCTTTGGAATTGTGACTCTTTCATTTCCTATCTCATTTGAAATACATATAAAAACAAATCAAAAAAAAGTTTATTAATTCAGGGTATCACAGGGAGAGGGCAGTTTTTCTTGAGCTTTAGCTAAT
Organism: Lepilemur septentrionalis; assembly: GCA_963573855.1. Lineage (NCBI taxonomy): Eukaryota > Metazoa > Chordata > Mammalia > Primates > Lepilemuridae > Lepilemur > Lepilemur septentrionalis. The sequence continues at coordinate 22,121 of CAUYMX010120168.1, forward strand.
CATTCTCCCAAAATTATTTGTAAAAGTTCTTATGAAGCATAAAATACCAAACAAATGGTAGAGAATCATTGCTGCCATGAGATTCTTCACATAGCAGTAAAGAGTTTTTTTTTTTTTTTTTAAATCTAAACAGAGGCTACAGTGTTTGCTTTCTCTTACCAGGTTTTGGAAGGTGACAGAGATGTTGCAGTGCTGAATATTTGTCCCTTTTCCTTTGGTCCATCCTGGACAGTTGTCTTAGCAAAGAAACAAATACTGTGTATCGCCAGTCACTTTGAAACTTACAGTCTCTATAGTGACCATCTGATTGCTTAAATATTCATTTGCTCAGTCTTCTCACAAATGTTCCAGAAGGTGTGAAGAAGGAGAAACAAGGTTGTGGATGTGTGGGAGGGTGGCACTAGTTACCAGCTTTACTCACTTTGCGATTTTCCTCTCACTCATGCAAATGAATGAAGAAGAATTCTGTAATTGTTACTTATTTTCCAAGAGAAGCTTGGGGTGATAATGGTAAATGTCATATTGTCAAAAAAAAAACCACAACTTTTTAAGTATGTATAAAATTGTAATTACTTAGAAGAGTAATTTACAACTTTTTTGGCAGATTAATGTAATATTAGAACAGCAACCCCATAATAATAGATAATATTGAAAAGTATATAACAAGACTGATATTCATGCTCACAGGGGTGATTTTGTAAGTAAAAGCACATAATGTTAATGCTCAACTCTGACATTTTGGAGAATAACTTCCAAATGTTGTGTGAGGCATGTCTTATCTTTAGATTAATGTGTGATATGGAAGGAGGGGCAGAAACATCTTTCAAGTGTGAAAATCAGAATCCTTTCCTAGTGTGTAGTGTTCTGCCACACTGTGAAAATAAAATACTTTTTTGCAATATATAAAATACAGTATAATTTTAAAAATAAAACATTAGGAATAGACAAAAAGACTCAAAAGGTTTTAAGAGCATGAAATATCTTTTACATAAACACCATTCCTATGTTTCAAAAATAAGCACATTAGAAACGGGCAGGGACTTAAGTTTCCTTAGGATAGAGATAAATTTTATGATCAAAAGAATATTGTGTTTGGCAAAATATTTTGGCATTTGCTATATAAACAGTTGAAAATTCCTTTGAAATTGTTTATGAATTCAGAATACAGCTGTTTAGATGCTTATTATGCATATTTTTAAACATGCCAGGGGTTTTTTGCTGTACTTATTTTAATCCACATGAAACTACTATATTAAAATAGTGACAACCAGAAATAGAACCCAAATTCTTCAAAAGATGTTCTATTGGTCTAGAAAATAATATGAGATGTGTTGATGAACTGTCCACTGGAGATGCAGAAGATGTCACTACCTCTCCCAAACTTAGGGATTGTTTTGAAATGCTGTTATGGTGCTAATGACTAATTTCATAAATAATTCACACTCTTCCACCAGTAGGACAAATTTTCTGCATATTTTAGAACTAAAGTTACTAGATATAGCTAGTGAAAATACAACATACCAAGTTAAATTTGAATTTCAGATAAATAAATTTTTTAGTATAAATATGTCCCATGCAACCATGCAATACAGTATTAATATATCCTATATAATACATATACAAACATTATTTGCTGTTTATCTGAAATGTATATTTACTGGGTGCCCCATATTTTATCTTGCAGTCTTATCAAGGAGGCGGTCTTAGGTTAGAGCTATATCCAGTGCAGTAGTAGAAGTGGTGCAGCAGCATCAGTACCAGCTATGATAGTAATAGTATAATAGAAAAAGTAACATATCAAGTACATCCTTTGTGCTCCGTGTTCATTTTCTCATGTAATATGTAATCCTGCCAATAGTCTTTTGAGGTAAGTACTTTATGGATAAATAATTTAAGAATGCCTCACACCTAATAACCACCAGTATCTGTTAATTATTTCTATAGTTTTTATTTTTACTATCCTCATACTTCCTCCCAAAAAGTAAGAAACTGAGGCTCTGAAATCTCAAGTCCCCTTAGGTAGAAAGAGGGCACCATGAGATTTAAATCACAGCCTGTTTCTAGAGTCCACTAGACCCGTTAGACCTGCGGCCCCCAGTCACTGGTGCACAGTCTGTTAGGAACAGGGCCGCACAGCAGGAGGTGAGTGGCGAGGGAGCGAAGCTTCATCTGTATTTACAGCCTCTCCCCATTGCTCGCATCACCACACAAGCTCTGCCACCTGTCAGATCAGTGGCAGCATTAGATTCTTAAAGGAGCATGAACCCTACTGTAAACTGCACATACGTGAGGGATCTAGGTTGCCCGCTCCTTATGGAAATCTAACGCCTGATGACCTGAGGTGGAGCTGAGGCAGTGAGGCTAGTGGGGAGTGGCTGCAAATACAGGTTATTGTTAAGAGAGAGGTTTGACTGCACAGTAAATGTAATGCTCTTGAATCATCCCCAAACCATCCCCCTCCCCACTCTATAGAGAAACTGTCTTCCATTAAACCGGTCCCTGGTGCCAAAATGGTTGGGGATGATTGGAAATCATTCTGGCAAATCTAAATCTTCACCCAGTTTCACCACTTAGCCAATGAAATAGAAGGAAAAAGTGCTGCGTTAGACACTTAACTCTGCATGAAGTCCTTACTTGTCCTTGATAGTTTCTTGGAAACTACATAAGAGAAATGACTTATAACAAAACCAGTTTTACTGTAGGCTAATTGACATAAAGAGTTAATCTCTATGTAATATTTCAGATTACAAAAACATCACCAAACTTCTAAACAAAGAATCAAAATGCTTCTAATATTAAGCATTGGAATAAATGTTAGCTATACATACACATAAGAGAGATGAATAAAAACAAGATGATTATTTACCCAATTATTCCAGTTCAGAGTCTCAGGTGGCTGGAGCCTATGATGGCAGCTCAGGGCATCAAGTGAGAAGTAGACCTGAACCATTCCATCGCAGGGCACACTCACAGAGGCACACACACACACACACTCACTCAGACTGGTACCATTTATACACATCAATTCACCTAAGGTGAACATCGTGGGCTATGGGAGGAAAAAAGATTACCTGGAGAAAACCCATGTAGACGTGTGGGGAACTTGCAAATTCCACCGACCAGTGGTCTGGTGGAAAGTCTTTTTTTTTTTTTTCTCACCAACACTATAATGAAACAATGTTGAACAAAACAACATTATTTGAGGACCTGCTGTACAGTCCTAGTTATGATCTTAGTCTTTGAATATTTGAACCCACTAGGTGACTGAAGCCTCGAAGTGGCCTTCATTTGCACTCTATTCTAATTCATGTCAACATAACCTTGACTGGCTGGAACACACTGTAGCTCAGAAGCAAGAATGCTGCACAGCTATGTGGAGCAAAGGTGTTTGGCATGAGAGCTTAGCATCATTGGAAACAACAGGCATTCACAAGCATCAACAGCCTTCTTTTGGTGGTAACTGTTTACAAACTTATACAAGCAGTAAGTGTCTTTGAAATAAATAAAATCCAGGTCCACTGACTCCAAGTAGTGGTCAAACATGTCAGCATCTTCATTTCAGCATTTCCTTATATGTTGAATAAATTCATCAATAGAACAGCTACTTAATAATATCTATTAATTTTCTTTCAAAAGGCACATAAATGTGGAATTCAATGCTACCATCATCTACACACTTATTTGATCACACTTATCTAAATGATTAAGCCTGTGATTAATTTATTGACAAACTCTTTAATAATCTTCTTTAATTATGAATTTGCCTGCTTTTCCATAGTCCAATTTTGAGCATTTTACCTTTTGAGAAATATTTATTATTAATTCAATATCTGAATAATAATCAGCTTCATTAATAACTTATATATCAGCTTTTAATAACTAATGTTTTATACCATGAACCTGTCACAGCCATCAGATTCATAGAGTAGGAGAGGTGGGAAAGTGAAAATAGATTGGAAATCATTCTGACACATCTAAATCTTCACCCAGTTTCATGATTTAGCCAATGAAATAGAAAGAAAAATAGCACAACAGTTTAATTAATGACTTGTAAAAATATCAAGGGCAAAGTAACCAAACTTATTTTTGAGGCTGTCACAATTACTGAAAAACACCTGAAAATTATCTAAACTTGACTTATAAATCCTAGTTATTTATCTTAATGAATTTAAATTTTTCCTTTCAGTACTATATGCCTCAAATGTTGTTGTAGATCATTCTCATTGTACCTCATGGCTACCAGCAGATGATTTTGGATGGGATATCAATGAAGTTTGATAGTAAACTTCCCTCCTACCCTGATTTCTGTAACAGTGCAGATATGCTTACATGGATAGCAAATGAAACAGTAATATATATTTCTTATCTACTGAAAAAGCAGAGGTGACAGTTATGGACTTTAAGGACTTCATTTTTCCAAATAATTCTATAGAATGTATTTTTAGTTAAAAATGAATACATGTGTCTATTCAGACAAAACAACAACAACAAAAAAGAACTATGCATCTGTCCAGGATGTTTTCCTTAGAAATTAGAGCTATATTTTTAGCTAAAGAGGTGATTCTCTGTGTATCATAAAACAGAATACATTCTTAATTTGAAATACAGTTTTATTAAGCAAATCCTTTAAAGTATACCTACAGATTAAAAGGTCACTTTTTTCAGGATGCAAGAATGAGCTACACTAATTTTGATTTTGTTTATCTAGGCATGATGAATGGGAGGGTTGCTGTTTGTATCAATAATCTTTAATATTTAGGCAAATTGCTTTTTCCAGGTGACAGCTTCTCTATTCTTTTCATTTGGCAAGTGTTCACATACTGTCTAGTAGTGGTGTAACTTTACTATAACAAAGGGTAATAATTTTATATTTTTCCCAAATAAATAATTATCAGTGAAGAATATCTACCTTCAGAAAAAGAGTCATCATTATAAATTTATAGCAGTGTTTTCTATATCTGGCCGGAAGGGGTGTCAGTATCACATTCTGTAAAGTTTTGAGGGAAGCTCTGATAAGAGAATAGAGGTGGGAATCTCTGAGCTTTCAGAGGTAGTTTTATAGGTAAACATTATGAACTGACAATAACATAAGTGATGCTTTTCTGTGTTCTTTTCATGCATTTCTCATCCCAAACTTTCCTACCAAGTTGAGGTAGAGACCAAAGTTTTCAAGGTAGGAGCATTCATAAAAATGTCAGAATTGTCCTAGGGGGCTTGCAAATACATATTAAGATGTTAGTATAAAATAGAGAGCAAGAGAGGGAAAACTTGAGACATTCATAAACTTTAAATGATAATGGGAAGGTGCCATTACATCATAACTTAAGGGAAAAAATAAAGACTTTAGGTCCCCAGAAAGATTGCAGCATTGCTTGCACCCAAACTTAAGGTTAAAATCATGGATGTGATTTATTGCAATAGGATTCAATATGATTTCTATCTTACAAGTGATTCATTATTATAAAGGGCAATCATAAATGACACAATACTAAGCCTTTTATGAAATATAGTTTATATCTGGAGAGTCTTCCTGAGGCAGAAACAAAAGAGAAATAGGATGACCAGTCACTCTAATATTAAAAAAGATTTTCTGATGCATTGACACCTTGCTGCTCTTCCATGGTAGAACGTTCCTGGCAGTTTTCTATTTCATTCTGAATGCCTTATATGCATTTATTTGGACCTAACAGAAACTAAGGGGACAGTAACAATGACTATTTACTAAGGCCCACTTTACTTCCTGGTAACAGATACATTGTGTGTCTTAACATCTCTTCCTTTCCCTTTATTCCATTGCACCTTCCCTCGTATTCATCCTTCACCTAGAAATACTCAATAACACAAAGTCATTTTAGAAACAATCTCCCTTCTCTAATTAATTGTAAAATAATAAGCACCTCTCCAAATAAGACCACTTCTTTTTTTTTTCATGAATTTCTTGCAAAACAGTTGCCTGAGTGGCATTCATACCTATGCCGGGAAATAACCTACACAAATTGGAATCCTCAATATATAGACAATTCTCTTTTAGTCTAATTAGTACTAGGAATGAGAAATTTAAACCAGAGTTGGACATACCCATTTTGTGTGCTAGTTGCATTTCTAATATGAACATTAGAAAAGGACATGTCTTACCACATAGTTAAAAACATTAAATGAACAACATGGAGAAACTAATAGATGTCAATTTTAGAACCTCATTTTTAATGAGTTGTGCCTTTTTGCTGATTAACTATCAGAATAGGAACTAAATATTAAAACAAAGTAAAAATTCAACTGACCTTTTTTTCATAGGGTCAAGTTTTGAGACTGTACTAAAAATACTAATATTTGAAATTCTATCTTCCTTTAATTTAACATATGTATACACTTCTACTAGTGATTTTGAGAAACTGGCATCTTTTTAGTGATGGTGCCCTACTGAGTAAAGGGACACATCATCTTTCACTATGATATTGCCTCAAATTTTGATCTCAACTAATTTGTAGAATGTGGCCTATGCTTTGAAATAGGCATTGAATTCTTTCTGTTTTTAAATCATATTTGAAAAAACTGTGATAGCTTGTTAAGATTCTCACATAACCAATTCCAAACTTGGATATAGCTACTTTCAAGAGAAAATAATTAGGGGATATGCCACAGAAAAGGTTCCTATCTGTCAGAATTTTTCAGTTTATTTTTTCAGTTTTAAGTTTCAAATCAACTGGAAAATACAGATGCCTTCAGGAAGAAACATTTGATTTACTAGTCAGAAAACATTTCCTTGTCCATGCTGCTACCCTGCTGAGGAGGATCTTTGCTTTTCCCACACCTGCTACTTCTTAAAAGAGAAAGTATAGCAGTAATCTATTATTGCATAACAATAAACTTAGTAGCTTAAAACAACACAAATTCATTGTCTCACAGTTCTGTGGTCAGGAGTCCAAGCATGCTTTACCCAAGTCCTCTGATTCAGGGTCTCACAGGGCTGCAGTTAAGGCCATGGCCAGGGCTGCAGTCACATCCGAAACTCAACTGGGGAAGGATCAGCTCCCAAACTCACAGGTTGTTGGCAGCATTCTGTCCCTTGCAGGCCGTTGGCCAGAGGCCACCCTCAGTTCCTTACCATGTGGCCCCTCTCCATCAGGGAGCTGCCATCATAGCGGCTTGTTTTTTCAAAGCCAGCAAGGGAGAGACTCTTCTTGCAAGAGTGAGGTTACAATCCTCTGTAATATAACTATGGAAATAACATTCTATCACCTTTGCTCCATTGTCCTGGTTGAAATCAAGTCATGGGTTCCACCCTGCCCAAAGGAAAGGAATCACATAAGGCCTTCAGTACCAGAAAATGGGAACCCTGGGGATACCCTTCCTGTCCCCAGAGTCTGTCTGCCACAGCAGGCAATAGACCTATTAACACAACCAAGGGGGAATGTTTTCTTAATTATGTTTTTTAGTATTTTGTTTCATTTTTGAAAATCCTCAACTCACTCTGAAAAATCTCTAAAATAAGAATCTAAGAATCACAAAATATATATTATAAGCTAAAATTTTAAAGTGATGACCCAAGATGAGTTTAAACCCTCTTTTATATCCTATTACAGTGAAAGGAAACCATCAGTTAAGAATGTTGAGAGATTACAGCAATTTTCAAAAAATATTGAAGAATACTAAACTTCTATCAGTTATCAACTAACAAGCTTTATGCCAGAGAATATTTTAAGGTGTTTATGGGCTGTCAACAGGAACATTATGAAATACTATTGGCAGCTACCTTGCTGAAGCTCAGCTATGCTTTATGTGTAGCCATCCTTTCATACAACTGTATGATGACATGTTTAGATCCAGAAGGATTCATTTCAATGTGTAGTGGTGGAATAGAAGAGGTTGGGGTATGGTCTAAATAACATGAATCTTGCTGTCATTGCTGGCAATTGTAAAAATGCTTTTTCCTAATAACTTGTACAAGGATTTTGAAATCTTGTTTGTCAAATAAATTCATTATAAAGCTGAAAGAGATAGCTACTACGTTGTATGACGAAGATGTAGCAGAAGGGAGGTGGTGATCTTCAATCCCAGATCTACCATTTACTAAGTATGTTCCCTTAGCTATTCTGATCTCCACTTCCTATAAAGTTAGTGTGTTACTATCTATTACAGGTAGATAATGGCAGTGAAACAGCATTATAAAAATCAATTAGAGTGCCTGGAATATAGATTTAATCAGTAATGATAATATCTATTATCTGTAGACTGAGTACTTTCTATAAGCCGGTCAATGAGCTATGTTCTTTACACTGTATGTGGAAAATATTATTGTTCCATTCATGTTAAAAATGAAAATCAAAATGGTTTGCATTAAACAAGATTGAACATAACAAAGTGACATTTAATAGAAATTAGCCTAAAGTTTTATTTTTATCCCCAAAGGGAACTCCAAAGGTCAGAAGGTATGACTTAGTAGGATATGTGGAAAATATATGTAATCTTTAAATGTCTATAGCCTAAATGTGAGTTACAGATGTGACGTATTTACCATAAAACAGCTCATCTTTTTAAGTGGCTTTAATAGAGCAAAGGAGATGCTCACCCCTCTGTACTCAATCACAATAGAACACAGTAAGAAGCTGTTGCTCTGTTCTGACAGTCAAAAAACATAGAATATTATGTAAAAATCAGTACCAGATTGATGCAGATTCTTAAAATTGTGCCATCTTTGGAATGATTGAAAGATCTGATGTTTGATTCCTGGAAGGAATGTGATTATTGTTTGTAAATATCTGACAGGTTATCCCATGAAAGAAAGCATAGACTTGGTCTGTGGTGTCCCATAGAGCTGCAGTCCCCAACCTTTTGACACAAAGCACTGGTTTCATGGAAGACAATTTTTCCACAGATGGGGGTGGGGAGCAGGCAGAGCTCAGGCGGTGATGTGACAGGGAGCGGCTATAAATATAGGTGAAGTTTCCCTCATTGGCCTGCCGCTCACCTCCTGCTGTGAGGCCCAGCTCCTAAATTTCATGGAAGACAATTTTTCCACAGACCACGGTGGAGCAAGGAGGGGCAAGGTTCAGGTGGTAATGTGCAGCTGCAGGCTGATACTCCCTGCAGCCCAGGGGTTGGAGACCACAGCCACAGAGTATTAATAAAATTACCTGAAAATGGTCAGGCTTGGAAATTAGAAAGTATCAGAGTATTGGCTGTACAATAAAATGACGTGGATGTTGACATGGTTTGAACGTTTGGACCCTCCAAATCTCATGTTAAATTTGATCACCAGTGTTGGAGGTGGGGCCTGATTGGAAGCGTTTGGGTCACGGGGTTGCATCCCTCATGAATGGCTTGGTGCCCACCTGCAATAATGAGTGAGTTCTCACTTTATTAGATCATGTGAAAGCTGGTTATTTAAAGGAGCCTGGTACCACCTCCTCCCTCTCCCTGTGCCTCCTCTCACCACGTGGCATGCCTGCTTCCCCTTCACCTTTTGCCTTGACTGGAAGCTCCTTGAGGCCCCCACAGGAAGCAGATGCTGGCATGATTCTTCTTACGCAGTCTGCAGAACTGTGAGCCATATAAACCTCTTTTCTTTATAAATTACCCAGCCTCAGTTATTTCCTTCATAGCAATGCAAAATGTGCTGACACAGATGTCTTAGGGGATAATCTAATATACACTAGCCCTTCCTCAGGCCGCCGTTAAGCTCCTCTCTTTGTTGTTTTATATTTTCAATATACAGTCTTGGTATAGATATTTTAAAATATTGCCTGGAACTTATTGGTCTTTTTGAATCCTTTGATGAGTGTCTTTCATCAGTTCTGGCATACCCTCAGGCATTACACTTTCAAATATCTCCTCTGCCTCACTGTTTCTCTCTGCTACTTAAGCTCTGTTTACATGTATATTAGATTTTCTTACTAAATCCTCCATGTTTTATAACATCGTTTCTATCTCTTCTTCACTCTGTGTTGTATCAAGGACACTTTATTCTGATCTATTTTCCAGTTGAATAATTTTATTTTTACCTGAGTCTAATATGCTGTTAAACTTGTCCACTGAAGCTTACTTTGCTTTCAGCTCCTTATAATCAATTAAATGCATACTTGATTTTTAATAGATTAATTTAGAATATGTATTTGTATTATTCCAGAATCTTTTGCCTTGAAAATTACCTGTGGACTATTATATATAGATATTTTATTTAACTTGGAAGATCTCATACATAGTCAACAAGGTTATGGTCCCTTTAAATAGCTTAAGATGCCAAGTATCTGACTGTATATTTCTAAGACATTGCAGAAATTGGAATTATTTCGAACAATTATTTTGAAATTTTATTCCATATTTTGTATTTTTAAATGCCAACTTCTCATCCTGTCTTAATCTTCAATTTAAAAAAGTCCTCCAAATAGCATTTTCTTATATATTCAGTTTTCCCTAAAATAGAATTTTAGAAATGTATTTCTTTATTTAATGTCATTTTTTCAAAACATTAGAAGTCCTCACAGCAAATAAACTTTAAAAATATCTCTTTTATATATGAGTATTTGTTCATCCATAAAACAAAGTAAGAAATATGCAATGTTGTGCTGCTGATTTTTGTATGTTTTTTTTTCTTTTGATGATTCCCTAAAACAGCAAATAAAGTGAAATCTTTATCAAATTCATGCCAGAAGTCAAATTTTTTATTTGAATAAAATGAAGTTGGCTTAAAACTATTAAGCTCTTTGGAACACCCAGAGGGAATTTTTTTCCTTAGTTATGTGCTGGATGTTGGAGACTATCCAAGTATATTCAAAAATGCAATTATAATTTTAGTAGATATTTCTCCACGAACTTGTTGTGAACTTATTTTAGCAAAAATCTTTTATAATCTCTGCATTTGTGCAGAGAGATTTCAGTCTTGTCACTACCCAAATCCATGGCTGTAGGATTGTGAGTTGTAAACACGTGATGATGTATTACAGATTTTTTTTAATGAGAGATAAACTTGGAAAAAAAGTTCTAAAGAAGAAGAAATGTTACTCCCCAACAATTAGAAATGGACAGAAACAAGAGTTGCTATAAAATAATTTACCTATAGAAATCTGTGTTGGGCTATTTCTAGCTTTTCTAAATTCTATCTTCTTTTGGAGAAGTTATTTTATAGATGTTAAAATATTTCTAATATAATCTTAGAAATATGATGATGGTGTATGAAATAAGATGGTTTACATAGCATGTGCTTACATTTTTTTCACTCTTTATATATATTTGTTAAACAAAACCCTTTTATTCACAAGTTCCAAGAACCTGATTCAAAATGGCTAAAGCACATTGGCTAGTCCAGGGATAGCCTCAGCTTTGGGCAAGGTGTAAACATTGCTGTCAGGGGTTGGTCTCTCTCTTTAATCATCTTCAGTTCTGTCTCCTGTATATCAACTGATCATAGGCAAGCACTTTTCACATGGCAGCCCCTACAAGGCAGCTATGTACAGGCTTACAGACTAGCAGAAAGAGAAGACCTTCACCCCAGTAGTGTCAACAGAAGTCTCAGATTGTGTGCTGCTAGATCTACCAGGATCCTTGGCTTTTCATTAACCAATCAGCATGCTCAGTGGGATGGAACACACTGATTGGACAGACATAGGTTGTGAACCTTCAACCTAACCATAGGCTCATGAGGCCTGTGAGGGTTGGGGTACCAGGGAAGATCAGCTCACACAAACACGTGGACTGAAAGATAAGGAGGGGAGTCTACTTGCTCTAGACATTTTGTGTGTGGCTCCAGGTAAAAATAAAAGAAAAAAAATTAAAAAATTTAAAAAAAGAAAGATGAAGAGGGAGATTTTCTTCCAAGCAAAATATGTTATTAGCAGAAGAAGATACAATGGCCACTCATTAGGCAAAAACTGCACAGGTCCATATAACATATACCTCAAACATAGAACATCCATATAACATACACATCTTTAAAAAGAGGCCTCCCTGGATGCTCCAAATAGACTAAAAAAGATCTCCTAATGCTTTGTGGAAATAAAGAATTTTGTTCTCATGGCTAATTAAACTTGATCAAACCTGGCAGTTTCATGATTATGGAACTTGAATATGACTAGGTCAAATAGTAATTTACATAAAATATGCCTTTTGATGGACATCCTCAAACATTTTGAGAATTTTGTGAAATATAAAAAAAATTCCTTGAAAACTACATAAAATAAGAAACTTCCTAATATTGGCTGAAAATTTCTTTTTAAAAAGTGTATTGATTTCTGCTAAAAGAGGGTACTTGTTAAAGCAAACTCCAGTAGTTTATGATAGTGTTAAACAAACATTAAATAGGATTCTAAGTATAGAAAATGTTCAGATTTTAATTCCCAAAGGTTTGAAGTATAAAATCTTATGAACTATAATAAGATAAAATTCAAGCTCTGATGCTTCATTGCTTTATTACTACTGGCAAACTCTAGTCATCTAAAAACTGAGAATAGTATTAATATCTGTGTTATAGCAACTCTATGAAGATTAAATGAGAAAACTTATATAAAAATGCAGCATATGAGACAAGCTCAAAAATATATAATAGTCCAAACACAATAGACTATTTCTTATTCATCTAACAGTCCAAGATGGTGTATTTGGTTAGCAAAGGTGATTCTCCCCAATCAATTATTCAGGGAACAAAATTCTTTCCATTTTGTGATTCTGTGACCCCCATGGTCTTATCATTATCATGTAAAACCAGCTGCTAAAGGAGGAAAAGGCATAATCACTTTTTCATTGCACACAAATGGAACACATCATGTTTGTTCGTCATTCATTGAGTGTCACAGCCACACCCAGTGTTGAGGTATGTAGCCTAGCTATTTGCTCAGGAAGAAAAGGAAAATGGTCTGAGACACACATTTTCTAATGGCCATGAGCAAGACAGAATCATGAGCTTTGCTCTAGACAGGATCTATGTGGTTCTATCTACAATATATCTATCTTATTGACAGAGAGATCAATCCATAGAATTATGGAAATAGAAATAAACTGACCCCTTTAAAACAAAACATCACATTTACAAATTTGGCCAGTATGACCAGAAAATATTTTCTGGCACAGAAAATATTGATTAAAAAATAACAAAGATTTCCAAAACAAATTAATGGAAGTATGATTAATACAACCTAACACCATTTAGCAAATAAGAAATATTACACACCTAATGGGTGTGGTGCACACTGTCTGGGGGATGAACATTGTAACAATGTTTATTTTACCTATCCATGAGGTAAATGTTTATTTTACCTATCCATGCCGTGTTTTTCCATTTGTTGGTATCTTCTGTGCCTTCTTTCCTCAGAGTTTTGTAGTTTTCCTTGTAGAGATCTTTCACCTCTCTGGTTAAGAATATTCCTAAGTATTTTATTTTCTTTGCAGCTATTGCAAATGGTATTGAGTCTTTTATTTGATTCTTGGCCTGACTGTTATTAGTAAGTAGAATGCTATTGAATTATGTACATTGATTTTGTATCCTGAGATTTTGCTGAATTTATTTTTCAATTCCAAGAGACTCTTGGTGGAATCTATGGGGTTTTCTAGATACAAGATCATATCATCAGCAAACAGCAATAGTTTGACCTCTTCTTTCCTGGTTTGGATACCCTTAATATTCTTCTCTTGTCTGAGTGCTCTGGCTAGGACTTCCAGCACTATGTTGAGTAGAAGTGGTGACAGTGGGCATCCTTGCCTTGTTTCAGTTCAGGTACAATTCTGGAATTTCAGGGGTGGCATCGTAGGCCTGGCAGGGGCCTGGGAGCTACAAGGGTGGAGCCTCAGACTCAGGCACAGCGAGAGCTTCAGAGCTGGCTCTGAAGATTTTGGGGACAGAGACACCACAATGGGGGGTTGTTCCACCAGTGTGGGGGCTACTGATGCCCTGTTGTACAGTCTCAATGACCTAGGGTCCACGTAGGTGAGCCAGAGCTGCTGTTTTGCCAGGTTTTACCCTCACACCTAGAACCCACTGATGCAGTCACCCTTGCCTTCCCAAGTGGTGGCTGTGGCATCTGGTCCTCCTGCTCTGCTCTGCTCCCATGCTGGGGAAGAGGCATGCTTGGCCCCCAGTCACAGGGCATTACATGAGTTAGCATTTGTTCCCTCCCTGGCTCAGCAGGGGTGATGCAAAAGCTATTGCTGGGACGCTGGGTCCCATGTAGACCTGGCTGTATGTACCAGAACAATCAGAATGGCATTGGTTGCAGAAACCTGGTATGGGAAGGCACCAGCTGTCTGGTGGAATGTCTCTGCACAGACTCTGAACAGGTTCCCGATCAGTCCAGAGGTCTATAGTGGAGGAGGGAGAACATTCACAGATAGAGCTGCCTGTGACTTTGTTTTTCTCTCAGGTTGCTACTATCCTGCAGTGTTCCCCTCTTTAAAGCAGTGTGAATTATATTGGGACCCCTAGCTTAATCTCCAAGATGATGAGTGGGTGATGCTTGTGAGTAAGAATCAGCCACATTCTATTTGATTGAGTTGCTCAACGCTGTAGCAAGCTATAGAGTTGTTCTTCCTGTCAGTAGTTGATGTTTGCAGGAGAAAGCCAATTGCAGAGATGTTCTTCTGTGCCTGTGATAAGCTCTATTCCCTCAGGTGGAGCACTTGAATGCCCCAGGTTTTGGGAGGGAACTTGTAGCTCTCAGGGGTTTGCTTGATCTCCCCCACAGCAGAGGGAGGTGGAAGGGCGAGGCTGGGCATGGTTAAGTTGTGCATGTGTGGAAGGCTTTGCAAAGCTTTGACAGGGTTTAGAGGTTGTATTCCCAGCTGCCAGCAGCAACTGCTGGGAGGAGGGTCGAAGCCATCTCTCCAAGCCAGAAAGACTGCTTGTGAGGAAAGAGCCACACTTCCCAGACTGGCTGTGGGCAGTGAGCTCTGCTTCTCCAGCATTGCCCCTGCCCTTGGGCCCTGAAAGCGCTGCACTCGGTTGCTATGGTACCACAGGCTGGGCTCTTCCCCACCTGAGCACAAGCTGCACTCGGTTGCTATGGTGCTGGCTGAGATCCTCCCCGCTGGAGCGCATGCTGCACTCGGTTGCTGTGGCACCATGAGCTGAGATCTTCCCCACTTGAGGATCCACCTAGTCTGACAGCTTGGCTCTTTCCTGGGGGGATGGGCATTTCCCCAGTTCACCACAACTCAGACCCCTACAGTTTTCTCCCATCAGTGCCATTCATGTGGGTTCCCTCACTTCCCAAGTCTAGCTCCTAAACCTCGACCTCCCTTTCCCTCCGCATTGCCCAGAAACCTGCTCCAGTGCTGAGGGCACGGGAGCCAGCCTGCGTGTCTGACCCACTGGCGTGCATCTCCATGAAATGCCGACAGGCAGGGAGTTCCCAGATTTGGCACCCCAGGTCCTCTGCATGTCCCCAAGGGGAGAGACATGGGCCCCAGTCTCTGTGAAAACTTCAGACTGTAGGACATACCAGCTGGGGGAGGGGGCCACTCGCCAAATTCTTGGCTCAAACTACTCTTCCAGGTGCAGTGGGTTGGGGTGGGGTGGCGAGAGATGAGTCCAAATGGAAGAAAGCCTGCTCTCTGGACTCTTGGGTCACTCTCCTTGGAGGGGAACCCTGCATGGGATGTCCAAGCCCTGGGATTCTGCAAGTTCTCCCCACAATTCTGTGGTTGCTGTAGTGCTTGGGTTTGTGGGGCTGGAAAAGCTTCCCAGTAACTTGGTAGCCCGCTGATCACTGAAGGATTGTGAGAGGGAGAAAGGAAGCCTCCCATATGCCTTTGCTGGGCTCCAAGCCTCCCTGGGTTTGGTAATCATCAATATCTTTTTTCCTTTATCTTTTTCCCTTTTTGCCTTTTTCTCTGTGAGGTCCCCGACAGGCTCTGGCACTTCCCTCACTGAAATTCACTTGTGATGCACTCCTCTTTCATCTCCCCTATCCAAAACCCTTCCTTCTCTCTGGGATGGTCTGACAAGTGATGTCTCTAGTCAGCCATTTTGCCCCTGCCAAATCAAATTTTTTAAACATGAGAAATTTTCTCTGCTAGTTTGCAAATGATTTTGCCCTTTCAAAAGTGTCAAGTTATACATTTTGAGGCTTGAGAAGGTTTGACATTGGAAGGATTTGAAAGTCTCACAAATATCAGTAATTACAGAGGCCATTGATTTATTCATTGGCCATGGGCTATCCACTACCCTCTTCAAAACTCCGACCTTCCATCCTAGTGGTCCCAGGAATCGTCTCTGTCCTGACACATCTGCCTCCTATGCCCAGACTTACTCTCAATATGCTGGCAGAAATTATGATACTGAGATTCTCTACTCATTCTCTATAAGTAGAGGATCTCAGTCATTAGCTCACAAGAAAAAATAAAAATAATCTAAATTGAAGCCATGATAATTCCCAAGTTATACTGGATAGGGTAAAATTGGTCACCATACAACTTGCAAAGAGTTGTCTTTTAAAGAAACCACATAAGATGTTCAGTTCCTAATAGACCCACACTCTTATCTAAAATTTTCAATATAACAATAAGAAAAGAAAAAGAGGACAGTAGATAATGCTGAAAATAGAAGAAAGTCAATGTTCACAAACTCAAATCAATGGAATAATTCTTATGAATAAAGGAGATTCTGGTATTCTCTTGTAAAAGACGAGTCATTAACAGTCACCGCTTTTATTGCAATGCAGCTTGTACCCGCCCAGAGCAAGTCATCAGATGAGAATGTGACCCCTGGTCAGAAGAGCACAACTGAGCTCACTGTTAATTTGAACAGACACCGTAGCATAAAACAAAGACTCTGAGACCGAAACCTTGTCAGTTAGAATGTAAATGAATCCTGCTGACAGAAAACTCTTTTCTACATCCAGAAGTCAGAGTTGCATGAGAGGCACTGTGAATGGCTGCCTGTCAGAGCTCGCAGGGAGCCCAGGCTTCCGAACATGGTTATGTGGCATTGGGAGGAGGAGGCAGCGATAAATGTGATCCCTTACTGGAGACAGCCCGCATTGTGGGCGAGGCAGTTTGGAATAATCTAAAAGACAAGTGAGGTGTTTTATTGTTTCACCCTGTACTGTTAAGTATTTGAATTTGCAGGAGCCTTCAAAATGAGAGGCAGAGTTGCGGTAAGCAAATGAAAATTGTTGCCTTTCCTAAGTTAACAAAGTGATGGCTCAATTAGCTATTTTACTGGTTTCCAGCGTAGCTGTGAGGAAGCATTCACCAGCGTCATTTGAAGTCACTGCCACTACTATAAAATTGTCCTGGAGTTCTGATTCTCACTGACTCTAAAATTAGGACTCTTAGGCTCTGGAACATTCTAAACATTTTGCAGTAACTGACTAAACAGTTCCTATGATGGGGCCCCAACTAACTGGGTAATGTAGGGTGGGAGCAGCTATTCAGAAAAGCTGACTTTGGTAGCAGGAGGGTAAGCAGAGTTTGTAACATAGATGTTACCCACCAGAGGAGACCCAGGCAGCAAGTTGAGGGGCAGCATAAGTTTACCTGCTGTGGGATGGATTCCTTTCCTACTGCTCTGATGCTGCCTTGGAGACAAAAGTTATTGAGAACACAAGAGAAGTGTTTTTACCTATTGTACTTTAAAAAAGCAAACAACCCCCTCCCAACTATTGCTATTACAAAATGTACGTTTCTACTAAATAGAGATTTAAAATGTGCATTTTTTTATCCCTTTGGATTTGAGAACACTGTGATCACTGATCCACATTTTGCAGATCTTCAAATCTGTTTTCCTCACTCCTTCTCCCTTACATACAAAGTCAGTAAAACTACATCAGTAGCTTGTACCTCATCTCTTCTTCTTTGTAATACTTAATTTTCTCATGGCCTATCCTGCTACTCATTCAAACATGCCTTTCTGGCCTGGCCCACTCACTCAGGCCTGTAATCCCAGCATTTCGGGAGGCTGAGGCTAGCGGATCACTTGAGGCCAGGAGCTTGAGACCAGCCTGAGCAACATAGTAAGTCCCTGTCTCTATAAGAAATAGAAAAATTAGCTGGGCATGGTAGCATGTGCCTGTAAGTCCCAGCTACTTGAGAGGCTGAGCCAGGAAGATTGCTTGAGCCCAGGAATTTGAGATAGCAGTGCGCTACGATGATGCCACTGCACTCTAGTCCAGGCAACAGGGTGAGAGCTGGTTTCAAAAAGGAAAAGAAAAAGAAAAAAATTACCAAACATGCCTTTCTTTTTAACCACACCAGACTCTCTTATGGTATACGTAGTGCACCATTTCTCAATCCTCTGCAGTTTTTCTCCTCTGGTTGCAAATATGCTTGGAAGAAACACATCAGTTTCTGTTTGTCACTAACACCATAGAATGAATTATGTCACATTCGAAGACAAATTGCTTTCTTCTCACTGAGCAGGCCAGATCAGCTCCAGACCAGGTTAGAGCAGACATTAATTCTGAAGCATGGGCCACTGTGAACAGACAGGATAGTTGACTGAGGTTTTAAGGTCATGAATTTATACAAAGAAATGTGGTAAAATGAAAATCCAGGGCATGGAGGGTCTGGACAAGGGAAGTATAGGTGTCACTAGGAAGTAAACAGGATTCTTGGAAAATAACTAAGGGTACTTCAAATTCTAAATTCATTTACTTTATAATTTTGCAAAGATAGAGGACTATCTAAGCTTCATATCATCAGCAGGTAAGATCAGGAGAGACAGTTATTTAAACATACATATCTTATGTTTTATGTGTTATATTTAAAAACATGAGGTTGGAAAATATTTGGAACATACAATAGCACAAGATAAGCCAATTAAATTTTGTTTCTGGAGCAGTATATCAAGTGTCCAAGGTAATGTTTTGACTGAATCATTGCTATGCTCAAGGCCCTTCAGCCCAACTGTTTAACATATTTTCTTGGCCAGAGCTTAACCTATACAAACAATGTGATAATCCGTGCTTCTGAGCATAACTGCATGGAACAATTTTTTTCTAATATTCTTTCTAGGCTCTTTAAGACAGGTCTCTGCACTTTACTTCTCTACAATCAGTAGTAGACCAGACAATAGAACTTTGCTTTTTTTCATAACTGGCACAACATCAGCATGTTGTGGCTCTTAGGAAAGAATGGGCCTTTGATGCTGAACGTAGTTTGAATCCAATCCCAGCTTGATCACTAGTTAGCTGTATGACTTTTGGCCAGTTAGTTTTGCTGAGCCTCAATTTTCTCATCTGTAAAACAAGGATGAGTAATACCTGCCTCTCAGGCTTATCATAAGACATTTAATACTTTCATTTGAACAAATAAAATAAGAGATAAAAATTTTATTATTACTAAACATTAGTTTTGACAGTTAGTGCTGGTATTTGCCCATTGTTGTACAATGTGGTTTCAAGCCTAAAATTATCAAATATGCGCTGTCTTAACATGTGAAACTGCGAGGGCCTCAAATAGTCTAACCGTAAGTCCCTCCCATCCATCTACTTCCATGAAGAAATCATTAATTATAGAAAATGAACAAAAGGATGGGAAACTAACATTTATCGAACAGCCAAAAACGCCATGTTTTACGCTATTGCAGTGAGCTCAATTTTGATGATGGATGAAAAAAGAGAGTATGAAGGAATATAGGTGCATATTAATGGCAGAATGAAGATTCAAACCCAGTATGTCTGGCATTGTATTTGCCTTAATATGTTCAGGCTATGACAACAGAATCCTATAGCCTGGGTGGCTTAAACAGCAAACAATTATTTCTCACAGTTCTGGAGGTTGGTAAGTCCAAGATCAAGGTGCTGTGGGATCCTGTGCCTCGTGAGGGCTCACTTCTTGGTTTGCAGATGGCCATCTTCTCAATGTATCCTCATATGGCTGGGGAGGAAAAGTAGGGGATAAGGAGAGGGATAAAGAGAGAGAAAGAAACTTTCTTGTCTCTCTTCTTATAATCCCATTTATGATCCCAATACTCTACACTCATGACCTAATTACCTTCCAAAGGCCCTACCTCCAAATAGCATCACATTGGGGTATGAATTTGGAAAGGCACAAACATTCAATCCATAACAGCATTCTATGCTCTTTCCACTATACCAAATATCTTTGCAGCAACAATAAAAACACAAATAATATAAAGACCAACTAAATTTTGAGCAGAGTTGCAGAACCTTTCGAAATATTTCCTATGATTTATGTAGGAGAAGAATCTTCTAATTTTCCTGAACCTTTTTAGTCATAAGGATAAAGGCAGAGAGGCCAGAAAAAAAGGTGTAATATAAAATCCATGAGAGCAGCATTCAATACTGCATGCCCAGGTAGTGACACCTCACAGGCTTTCAGTCAGTATTTGTGCAGCAAAAAAAAAAAAAAAAGAAGAAAATATGTTTTCATTCAGGTTCTTAACTAAAGCCTTGGGGATACTGAAAACACTGTAGACTCAGACTGGAGCCCCACCTATACCTTTTACTCATCCATCCAATAAATATTTGTATTAGGTTATTAAGTATGAAATGTCCTATTTCCTGAGGTATTAAGTTTGATAGTTGATATCTCTGACATTTCACTTCAACATTTCTTGTTTTATTTTTATTGTGAAGGTGCATCCTCATTCTTTGAAACACATTCCTTGGCTGGTCATTATATTTCAAATTTTTTTAGAGCAATTTTTGTGAAACTATGGATAAGTCAAAAATTCATGTTATTTTCAAATATGAGTCAGACAGCTCAAAATATGAACAAAGTGTTTGGGAAGGATGTAGCTAATAAATGCACAGTACGTTGATGGTTTGAGAAGTTCCATTCTGGTGATTTTAATCTTGAACATGAGCCACGTGGGCAACCTGAGACCAAGGCAGATAATGATGAACTGAAAGCCGTAATGGAAGCGAATCCATCTCAACCTACACGTGAATTAGCAGCAAGGTTGGACATTACTATTCCAACAATATTGGGCCATTTGAAACAAATCAGCAAGGTAGAAGCTTGATAGATGGGTAGTGCACAAACTAAATGAACATAAGAAGAGACATCGTCTTGAAGCTTCCTTTTTTTTGCTGTCATGACATAAAGATGAACCATTTTTACACTGTATTGTTATAAGTGATGAAAATGGATTCTTTTTGACAATCACAAGCACTTGGCACAATGGTTGGGTAAAGATGAAGTACCAAAACACAGTCCAAAACCGAATATTCATCAAAAAAAGCTAATGGTGTCTGTTTGGTGGTCCAGCACTGGTATTTTCCACTACAGCTTCATGAAACCTAGTCAGTTGATTACAACAGATGTCTACTGCTACCAGTTGGAAAAAATGATGAGGATGCTTGTGATTAAGCAGCTGAGATTGGTCAATAGACACAGGCCAATCCTCTTGCAAGACAACAGTTGACCACATGTGGCACAAACAATGCTGCTCCAACTACAAAGGCTGGACTCGGAAACGCTCTGTCATCCACCGTATTCACCAGACCTTGCACCAACTGACTACCACTTCCTCCAGGCTTTGGACCACTTCTTGCAAGGAAAATACTCAATTCTCAACAATCTGTGGAAAATTCCTTTCGCAATTTCATCACTACTCTTTCTCCAGACTTCTTTGGTGCTGGCATAAACAAGCTACCATTAGGAAGGCAAAACTGTGTCAATAGTTTAAATGTATAGTTTGACTAAT
Source organism: Lepilemur septentrionalis (assembly GCA_963573855.1). Taxonomy (NCBI): domain Eukaryota; kingdom Metazoa; phylum Chordata; class Mammalia; order Primates; family Lepilemuridae; genus Lepilemur; species Lepilemur septentrionalis. The sequence goes on from CAUYMX010120168.1 coordinate 43,719, forward strand.
ATTTTGTACTAATTCTTATTTGAAATATAATAAACTAAATTTTTGATTCAAAGTCAGACATTTCATATTTAATGACCTATGACTATTGGGCACTGTGGGAATGAAAGCAAATAAGATGTGGTATCTGCCCTCCCAGAATATAGTTTTAAAAGATGAAAGAGAAAATTATTAAGGAGTTTTTTGAGTACCTACTATGTACAAAGTCCACTCCAGAGGATATGGTATAGATACAAATAAGAACAGAAGTCCATCCAAGTTACTTTTTGGCAAGTGTGTTAAGTAGTAGAGAGCAGCACTGTGGAACTGGGGTCAGAGAGTCATAGAATTTCTGAGCTGGAAGTGACCTTAGAGATAACCTCTGTTGTCACTGCTGTGCTTCCTGATGACCTAGGATAAAATTCAAACCTCTTCACAAAGCACACTGGATTCATTAAGGTCTTCCTTCTGCTCACCTCTCTGGCTAAATCTCTGACAGCTTCTTCCCTCTCACTTTAGGATCTGTACTTGCCCCAGAATATCCCATTCTCATTTCTCTCTAAGCTTTGACCCCTCTTCACTCTATGTTGTGATCATTCTCATATAACTCTTCCTCTGGCAGCCTCTGATCATCCAGCTTCACCTCAACTTTTCTTGTCTTTGGGGTTAGTGCTCTTTCACTGAGTGTACACAACCCTCTGGTCACTTCTCTGTCAAAGAGCTGAACACACACTGTAGTCATTCATGCTCTCTCCCACTGGACTGCAAGCTCCCTGAGAATAGGAACAAAGTGTCATCTTCTTTGGAGCCTCAATGTTTAGTTCGGGCCATGAAACTGACTTTTGAGAGATCAGCTCAATTGCCCAGAGGTAGATTTCATAAATAAGGTGTGAAGGACATAAGCCACAGCTTAAAAGATAAGCAAAAGTTGAGAAAAGATGATAGTGTGAAAGTTGGTTATACGAATTGGGTCATCTTGTCATAGCCGCCTAGAAGCCAGGAAGATAAAAGCAATCAGCACGCAAAATATTGATCCAGAAGCATAATTCTCGACAAGCCTGGCAGCTGAAACTTCCTGCTATAATCTGAAACCAGTTTTATCTAACGGCTACTTAAATGACCTGTTGCAACTCTAAGACTGGTTTTGCCCACTATTATCAATTACCAATCAGAACTTGCCAGCTCCTCAAAACTTTATTAGTGTCAATGAAATTTCTCAAAGAGCAACATGTAACACTTTTCCTTTTTTTTAAAATAAAACCTCTAACCTTATCTTTGTTTTCCAAACATACCTAAGACCAGCCTGTCTTAGTGTATGCCCCAAATTGCAATTCTTTCCTCCCAAATAAAACATTTTAATTTCAGATTTGTCTCTATATTTTATTTGACTTTTAAAATAGGGTTGGGAATTCAGAGGGAGTCTAAGAAAGCAGGAAAGCTGAAGGCATGAGCAAGCCCTGATGAGTAGACAGAGCAGGTGGCTGGAACAGAGGGTTAAGTGGAGAACAGCTTTAAAAGACAGAGGGAATCTAATTTAGGAGGGCTTTAATATCATACAGGAATACAGGCATCTTCCTTAAAGGAATTTGATCTAATTCAACTTTTTATACCCATTGACACTTTCTATGTGCTCAGAGATAATCTAGGAGTTTTTGGAGGACTTGCAGTAAAAACATGATCCTGATAATTAGGTATAAATTGATTTAATAACCAATAATTTAGAGGGGGATCCAGATAACAGAGCATAGAAGATGACTACAAGCTTCATATTTAATAGGACAAGGAGTACAGGCAAGAAAAGCTAAAGGGTAAGGTCTCTAGGGCAACATGGTTTGATTATATGCCAAGTAAGAGTTCAATAAAAAAAGTAATTATCCAAAGGCATCTTAGACATACTATGAGACAGATATTTATAAATTATGAGTCCCCTCAATTATAGCACGACAAGCAAAGATTGACAACGCTTTAATTTTAACATCGTTTACTGGGATAAGAATTTCAATGAAGTGACAAACGTTTTTGCCAGAATACATATTGACTACATCTCTTACAGCACTCACTCTTCTTTTTGGTCAATAATATGACTTCAGTAGTTCTTAAGTGCTAGTTAGTGATTTTTCTGGAGAAATATAGAGACAGTCATTCTGCTGAGCATGTGTAAGGAGTGCTGATCATGTCACTCATACGTGCTAATGTGAGAAATAGGCAACTAATTACCTGAGTTACAGTACATGGGATGTGCTTTTTGCACATTTCCTCTCCATGATGCACACAGTTGCTTTGAATCCCTGCTTTATTTCACACAGCCCAAGTGAAAGACACAGAATTGCAGTTGCAAACCATCCTGTGACATGCAGAGTGAACTTGGTGAGAATATGTAGACATTTCATTCAAAACAAAAAAAAAAATTTAAAAGATGACACCTGTTTGTTGTAAATATGTCTAAGGATAATATGTGCAATTATATTATGAAGTTTTGTCTGTTTTTCAAAAAGACATACATTTTAAAGTTAACAATGAACCCTTTTACGAGTACAATACTTTCACCGAATTGATCAAATCTAATGTATATTCTAGAAGCCAGCTAAGACTCTATGCAGACAGCTTTTATTTGTTTTAATTTTGTTGCTTGGCAGCAGGAACCTTATTCCACAGTATGCCAAACTCACCTCTGCACAGAAGGTGGATGGCTTTTTATAGCATATTAATAAAAGGCTAAAAAATGTAGAGCTTTCTAACGAGTAGAATCTGAGGTGAGAAGCCACACATATGATTATTATGAGTTTCTTAATGGATTCTTTTCAGCTGGAGTCACTCTCAGTGTGTGCCTTGGTGGGGAGGGTCTCACTTTGCCCCCTTTATTGTCAGCAGATGGTCCCAACTCTGAAATGGCCTGCATGCCTTTTGTTGGGTGAGTTATAGATTATTTTTAATGAAATGGATAGAAAGTGTCTTTTTATTTATTAAGATGCAATACCCACAAACTTCTTTATCCAATTTGGATAAAAAAGTAGGGTTTTAACGGATATTTATTGCCTGAAAAAATATTAATAAAACTAGAATCATAAAGAAAGACAAAGAAGAATGAACTGGAAAGAACATGGACTTAGAGCTTTTGGCTTCCTTTCTGCCATTAAGCCTTGTGTGGCTCAGAGGTTGCAATAAAATGTCACTGAAGATCATACTGGGATTGGAAATGAATACAGCAGGCCTGGTGGGAAGACTTTGAAAAATCCAGTATTCTAAGATAACTTTGATTTTTCAAGAGAAGCCAAAAATATAAATTTTTGTAAAAGCTCCTGATTGTTGAATGTTGAAGACTAAATTTAACTTAAAGTGAAATGCATTAAAGGCAAAGCCAAAACGTATTTGCAGCTGCATTCTGCCTGTAGGCCTCTAAGATGGGCCCAGACAGCATTTCCAGGCCTCCTTTTTTTTTTCTTTCTTTTTTTTTTTTTAGCTATTAAAGGAAAAACAGAAGTAGATGATCGCTAAGGTCCTTCAGCTCTAAGATTCCCTCCTGGGCAGTGGAGTGTAGCTTCTAGAGAAGCTCAGACTCTGTCCTCTCCTCTCTCCTAACCAATGCCCCTTCTGGTCTTCTGTTCAGACTTTTTAAAAACTTCCTCAGATACTGCCTTCTTACTTGCACTTAGAATATGGAAAACTACTGTGTCAGAACAGCAACAGCAACAAAGATGAAATCAGAAAATGATAGCAATTTTTAACTTACAAATCTATAAATAGTTACATCATGCATAATGTGTGCATTCATGAAGTGTGCACGTCACTGCAAGGATTTCCACAGCTAGTAATTTAAATGGATGTTTTCACCAGAGTATTTATACGGTTCTTAAAGCTCTCTGCAGAAAGACATAATATAAATACCCTGTTTGAGATAATTGTGATATTATTAATATTTTAAATGACAAAGTCTTAGTGTAGCATGGAGAATTTAATATAATTTCTATATGGTAAGAATAGAATGCATGAAGATCATTGTCTTCTCCTGGAAAAGAAAGCTTTAATTTGGTGTCCTAACTTATTTATACCACTTTGCAACAAGTGGAACCATGAGGGAGACATGGATTAGGATCATAACTCTATTAAAAGCTCTCAGCTTCTTTCTTTAGGTTTAACGGATGATAGAGAAAATACTATTCAGTGTTAGCCTCCTAACACATCTCTTGTTTATTCCTTATATGGCAGACAGTGTGGTCTTTGAAAAACAAATTTGCTCTTATGACTTCCCTACACAAATTCCTCCCATCACTCTTCACGCTCTTGCAATACAATTCTAAGCCTTTGCTATAGCTTGTGAGGTGGTTTGTAAGTGCCCACAAATACTTTGGTGCTCCTTCCGTCAAGAAGTAGAGCTTTTTTCCACACCCCCTAAATCTGGGATGGTATTGCAACTTCCTTTAATTATTGGAATGAGTCAGATAGGGCCTTGAGAAAATTCTGAACCTAGATCCCAAGAGGCCAGAAACTCTGTTCTCACTCTTCTGAAATATTTTTGCCACTATGTGAAGAAAGCCAAAATAGGAAACCATCTCAGCTGAAGCCCTAGTGAGTGAAGACATCCTAGACCACAAACTCCAACAGAACTACTATTTGACTGCAATGCAGAAGTGTGCCCAGGTGAGACCAACGAAAGAATGGCCTAGTCAATCCACAGAATTGTGAGAAATAATAAATAATTCCTGTTTTAAGCTATTAGGTTTTGGTGTGACTTGTTATGCAGCAAGAGATATCTAAAAGAGACTACATGACACTGGATGATCTGACCACTGGCTATCTCACTGCCTTACCTCCCACCGATTTCCCACTTTGGCCTCCTTGTTATTCCACAGCCTACCAAGCAGGCCCTACTCTTTGCTCTGCTTGGAGCCTTCTCCTTCCCAATACACATATGACTCCTTCATTCACTAGGGTCTCCCTTACCATTCTGTCAAAAATAGCAACCATCTCTCTCTGTGGTCACTTCCTACTCCCTTCTCCTGCTTCATTATTCTTTCTAGCGCATATGTACTATCACCTTAGCTATATATTATTTTCTGAGTTAGCAATGTATTTACTTTCTCTCTTCCTTAACCTGAATGTAAACTTCACAAAGGCTGAGACTTTATTTATTCAGTTTACTAGTATATCCCCACCATGAAGAACAGAACATGGGAGATAATACATGCTCAAGTAAAAATGTGTTGAATTATTTTTCAATGCCTGGAGATTATTCCACAGGGCTTCAAAGTAGAAAATATGCTCTTCACATATGTGTTACAGCTTATGTGCAATACGTTCTAGGGACTAAAAGAGAACCTTAAAAAGGAAAAAAAACCCTCAAAATCTTGGAATGCAACAGCAAGTGCTGCATGCTCTTGAGTTTTCCTGGAACATAGGAATTACTGTTGTCTCCATGGAACAGTTGTAGATCTCGTATTTATACTGAGATAAAAAAGAATTTGATGTTATTCAGTTTCTCTCTGGGATTGGTTTTCTAATTATTTTTTTCTCATTATTTTTTTTGTGATCCCTAAACAGAGTTTTGTGCTTCTATCATTATAAATCCCTAACACAGGTCACAGCCCATCTCCCACCTCACACCATCCCTCTGCGTCTCACCCTTTTACTTAGGTCTGACATTAGTTTTGTGGGCTCTTATGGATATCCACTTTGCATAAACTCTAATATCTCCCCCTCTGACTTTATTTTTTAGAGCAGTTGTAGATTCATGGCAAAATTAAAAGGAAGGTACAGCAATTTCCCATATGCCCCCTGCCCCACACATGCACAGCCTCCCACATTATCAACAATCCCCACAGAGTGGTGCATTTGTCCCAATTGACGAACTTACATTGACACGTCATTATCAACCAAAGTCTGAGGTTAACATTATGGTTCACTCTTGGTGCTGTGTATTGTGCAGATTTGGACAAACATATAATGACACGTATCCTCCATTTAGGATCACATAGAGTCGTTCCACTACCCCAGAAATCCTCTGTGCTTCACCTATTCACCCCTCCACTTCCCCACAGTCATTATCTCTTGAATAAAACAATCTTGACAGTAGTGAGAGCTTAGGAAAGGTCCTAGGCAGTGAGGGTGCATCACACATGCAAAGAAATTAAGAAAACGTCACCTGGCATCCCTCGTACTCATGGCACACAGAGTATCAACACTGCACATGAAATGCATACTGTATGCTGCTCAACTTCTGCAAATCAGTTCACATGGACCAGAACCTACTCCTGCTCAAACCAGAAACCTGGGTGTCATGCTAGACTCCTTTCATTTTTTTGTCTCCCTTCCTGTTTATTCACCAAATCTAGGTGATTTGACTTTCTAAACAGCCATCTAATTCATCCTCTCACCTGCTTTCAATTCATCAAACACCCTTAGCCAAGATGTTCATTATCTCTTGTCTGTACTATCAGAATAGCTTCTTACCTTGCCTTCAACCGTGTCTCACCTCCAACCATTCATCACACTGCAGCAAGCCTGTGCACGCTGGTAGTAGATGGAAAGATGAGGGAGGATTGGATTATCTATTCTTTCTAATATAAATTTTCTACAATCTGAATATGTCCAACTTGACATCCACCGTGATCGTTTATTTTCCTATGAGGGTATAAATAATCTCTAGGAAAATTTGCACTGAACTTATCTCGTATATTTTCTTCTCTAGCCTGTATTTTTTATCCTTTGGAGAGAATACAACACCTGCCTATCCAACAACTCTGGAACATTTATTTGCACCTTCTCTTCTGTTCTTACCTTCATTATAAACTAACAGTGGGTTTGAATCCCATTTTATTAAGTCCCAAAAGGTAAAGTTGTTGCCTTTTTAGTATTTGAAAATATAATGCTTTAATATTAGTTTCTCTGGTGACCTTATTTCATTATTAGGTTTTTCCCATGTTCTAATTTATATCTTTTGTTTCCTTTGCTTGCCATATACATTATATATAATTTGGTAGTTCATTTTAGCAAAGTGTTGTATGTAATAGAGATAGTTTAGATTTTCAGAGTTTTTCCTGTGTTTACTTTTTTAAAATTTATTTATTTATTTCTTACATATCATGCCTTTACTCCATTTTAAGTGTACAATTCAATGATTATTAGTAAATTTACCAAGTTGTACAGCTATTCACATAACTCAATTTTAGGGGATTTACTTTCCCCTATTGAGACCCCTAATTCCTTTCCCCAACTACA